>CABFVX010002196.1:9476-25987 GCA_902151425.1 Timema shepardi | reverse complement strand
GGGGGGGGGGGGGGTCGTTAGTGTCGACGGACATCGCCGGGTTCACGGTCGAACGTCCTATGTGTGGTCTCTGTTGCATTTATTTTTTATATGTATTCTTCTCTTTCTCTCTCTTTGTCCTGTATTTCAAGGACTTAAATAAATACACATGATGACATTTACGTAAATCAGTAGTCTCCTTACACCTACCCTAATTTGTCGGATTGTTTTGAATTCGTTCCCTCATATAGTCTACTTGCCTGAAACAAACCACTCTATTTTAAATATCTATAAATATGTAATATTTTTATTCATATTTTTAACTAGGTACCTATAAGAATGTTTTCTAAAATATTATATTGGAATCTTATCAAACATTATACATATACATTTTACACTAGATACTTTTCTAGATTCTCATTTGTAAACTGACGTAAATTTTAAGATTTTTTATAATCATTTGAACGCAGCATTAAATTTGAAATTTCCGAAGAAGTTGAAACTTTTCTCCTGCAACGATATGCCCTTTCCTCCCATTGTCCTTCACCCAATTTAAGCTCATTGGAAGTTATTATTAACGAGTGTTGATTTTCAAACTTCTCCAAACAAATATACCGTAACTTAAAATTTCTAAGAAACTGTACTTTCTTTCAGAAAAAAACAACAACAAAAAAACCGTACCGTATTAAAAAAACTGATGCCAAAGGTGAAGGTGCATTAAGGTACTTATTAGTAAAATACGCAAAAACCAATAGAATAGGCAACATAACATTAACATATTGTACTCTTAATAACATGAAATGCACATATAACTCAACTGTCTATGTTTTATGATCAAAGAAAAGACAAATAGGCATAATCAAGTCCTTAATTATAAGTAATAGATAAATTAAGGTATACACACACACACACACACACACACAACACACAAGTCCCTTTGATAAAAAAATAATAAAAAATATATGCAATTTTTAATTTAAGGGAGAATTATTTGTTGAGTAATCTTGTACTTAATTAATATCCCTGTTCTGACAAGACGTGTATTAATCACACCTTGTGAATGTGGGGAATGCCAAGCTTCCCCTTTGGTTCGGATCCGTTAAACTCTAGATCATCCATTTCATCTCACAATCACCCTACCATTACACATTAGCGCAATTGCGTACAAACCGATCGGGTAGTAAGACGCGGTAAAATAATAATATCCTTGTTAAATTATCGTCATATGGGCTCTTAAGATGGAGATATAAGGGACGCGAGAAAAGGTTTGTCTGTTTTGCAGTTATTGTGGATTAAAAAAAAAATCAATTATTGCATCAGTACAAACATAGAGTTTAATTTTCTTCCCATGGTGACCTCAATAGTTTTTGAATATCTATCTGTCAAAGTGTCCTGGAATTTAATAACAACTTATTCTCTTCATCTAAAATGTTTTTTCTCTAGTGCTGCGATGTTCATGACAGATATTCAAGAACTGTTGATATTAGCATGGAAAGAACATTAAACTCTATGTTTCTACTGGATACACATTTTATTAATTCTGTTCAAAAAGGTGTTTTGCTATAAAAACTGCAGAAATATTGGGCCTATCTCGCGTTCTCTACATGCCCACCTTAAATCTGAATATAAACTTATAGTCTGCTTAAACTTTTGACTAATAATTAATAACGTATGTCTTCCAGTTTGTAACAATCCTGGGATACAGACACCAATTATTGATATATAATAAAAGGAAATTTAGAATATTGATCTATTATATATTATGTAGTAATATTTAAATAACATTTTAAAATAGTAAATAGATTCTATGGTTTTAATTTCTTTAATGTCTTGTTGATATGTCGTATTGTATGGCTACACGCTCACTAATTTGGGCACTCGAAAAAAAATAATCACAATAACAAATAATACTTAGAAAAATAAAACACATTATATTGATTGGCAGCCCAACCCTAAATGTTAAACGAAAAGTAACGTTAGTTCTTTGACAAAAATTTTAATCTTTTTGTTTCCACCCCCATTCTACTTACAGTCCAACCCTCTCCTTTTCTTCAACAATAATGTTGAAATCTCTTTTTCAGAAGTACTATATTCTTTTTTTCTTATAACCTCTCATTTCTTCAAGAAGCTAGACACACACACCTCTGGTTAACTATCCCCTCCTACCCCCAAAAAACTACAGTTATTTGACCACCCACGTGTTTCATTGTATACCGTACTTCTTATATTGAGCTTTGTTCCCATGGCAACCAAGTTGTTGGATGAACCATACGTTCTACTAGTTCACAAAGCCTTATTCCCATGGCAACCAAGTTGTTGGATGAACCATACTTTCAACAAGTACACAAAGCCTTATTCCCATGGCAACCAAGTTGTTGGATGAACCATACGTTCAACTAGTACACAAAGCCTTATTCCCATGGCAACCAAGTATGTTGGATGAACCATACTTTCAACTAGTACACAAAGCCTTATTCCCATGGCAACCAAGTATGTTGGTTGAACCATACGTTCAACTAGTACACAAAGCCTTATTCCCATGTCAACCAAGTGGTTGGATGAACCATACGTTCTACTAGTACACAAAGCCTTATTCCCATGGCAACCAAGTTGTTGGATGAACCATACTTTCAACATGTACACAAAGCCTTATTCCCATGGCAACCTAGTTGTTGGTTGAACCATACGTTCTACTAGTTCACAAAGCCTTATTCCCATGGCAACCAAGTTGTTGGATGAACCATACATTCAACTAGTACACAAAGCCTTATTCCCATGGCAACCAAGTTGTTGGATGAACCATACGTTCAACTAGTACACAAAGCCTTATTCCCATGGCAACCAAGTTGTTGGATGAACCATACGTTCAACTAGTACACAAAGCCTTATTCCCATGGCAACCAAGTTGTTGGATGAACCATACGTTCAACTAGTACACAAAGCCTTATTCCCATGGCAACCAAGTTGTTGGATGAACCATACGTTCAACTAGTACACAAAGCCTTATTCCCATGGCAACCAAGTTGTTGGATGAACCATACGTTCAACTAGTACACAAAGCCTTATTCCCATGGCAACCAAGTTGTTGGATGAACCATACGTTCAACTAGTACACAAAGCCTTATTCCCATGGCAACCAAGTTGTTGGATGAACCATACGTTCAACTAGTACACAAAGCCTTATTCCCATGGCAACCAAGTTGTTGGATGAACCATACGTTCTACTAGTACACAAAGCCTTATTCCCATGGCAACCAAGTTGTTGGTTGAACCATACGTTCAACTAGTACACAAAGCCTTATTCCCATGGCAACCAAGTTGTTGGTTGAACCATACTTTCAACTCGTACACAAAGCTTTATTCCCATGGCAATAATCGATAGCTTTATTTTATTTTAAAGTAGTTTACGGTAGGCCAAATCAAATTAGCCTTGCCCACCAGATTAATCTCTTAACGATGAATACAACTTTTTTTACTATATTATGAATGGCTCCAGGGACCGTGAATTAAGTTACCAATTATAATCATGATTTAATTAAATTAAAGTTGTCGACCTCGGTGGTCTTGTGCTAAAGTTCTCGCCTCAGGACCTGATCGAGGTTCCTGGGTTCAAAACCATCCGAGGTCGGTGGGTTTTATTGAGCGATACAAATCTGTAGCACAACTTCCTTCGGACGATAAGTAAGGCCGTTGGTCCCATGTCGATTGTGGCAAGTAAAATAACCCCGGAAAGTATGTAAAAATACCTTTCCGGCAAAATTGGTAGGTCATTACACGTTCGCTCATTGAATTTGATTGTGGAAGGCAACGGTGAACCCCCACACTTCCTGAACTCGCCTAGTACATGGGATTTCTACCAGATGGTGCAGGCAGCACTAACCAACCTTCGGGTTGTGGACGTAAGAAGAATAAAGAACCAAGTTATGCGTTTAGTTTATTTCCGAGTGAAGTAGTGCAAAAATATTACATTACTCAGACAAATACATACATTATACACAAATAGTTGTTTCTTTTGATACTGTTGTGATACCGGAAAGTAAGATCTACGAATTAAAGTTTTGGTATTGAAAGGGAAATATCAGCCTAGATAATACTTTTTTTTTACATTCATATGACGCGATCCCCAGAGCACCTATCGAGTAAGTGTAAGAGCAAACTTCAAGGTAAAAAAACAAACATTAATTACTTAAGTGGATAAAGATATAATCAAAGTGGAAATGTATGGGGGGAATCAGCCGACTGGGACTCGTGAACTCTTGTCTCCCCATCACCGGTAATACATTATAACAGAGGAGTGACGCTTTAGACCATGGGGAACTCCCCGCCCCCCGTTTCAGATCCCTGACACTTGTTACTAGTCAAGCGCGGTGACCACGGCGCCAAACTCTGGTGGACATATTTGCCGCAGTCGAAACGTTAGGCGGTTGAACAATAGAAAGTAATTAGTTTACGCGTGACGCTGGTGACTTGACGCAAACAAGTTGTCACGCCTGACATTTGAAAGGACGCGTGTTGTTTGATAGAAACGTGATAACTGAGAGGGAGGGAGTGAAGAAGGGGAAGGGGGGGGGGTATTTGATTGTCTGGTGTTTTCAGTACATTAACAAACACAACTTAATACAATGTAAGAATTTCACTGCCTCTGTTGAACATTCTTTAGGTGGGACCTCGTATATTGGAGTCGAACTAGGAGATTTAAATATCCTTTTTTGCATGTGTGTCGTCGGTTTTTCTATCAGACTGTTCTATTCCTGTGGTACTAATCGTGTGTACTTTCCAAAACATAAACATTATTTCTCCATACTATATTTCTTAGTGCATCCGAGCTATCCGCATATTTACAGTGATGCATAAGAACTGAGGAAGTTGCAGTTTAAAGTAAATGTACATGCATCTGTGTGAAGTGAAAGTGGGAAACCATTTATTGGACCACACCTTAATTGCCTATCCCCTGTCAGGGATAGTCATCAAAATAAGACTAATGACACTCCATTTTTAAAGTAAATTAAAACATGCTTATACCCTGAACAGGTAGTCAGACGTGGTGTTAAAAAAAATCTGAGATTAATATGGCTTAAATAAAAATGTTGTAGTTAAGTAATTTGCCAAATAGTTTGGATATAAAATGACGTCATCAGGGGCGGCTATTAGTATTTCATCCCTACCTTCGACTATTTTTCTGAACTTTTGTGTTTAGCTGTACTTGCATGTATTTTTACTAAGTGGCTGGTTCCTATTCTAAATCTAATTTATTGTCTCTTCAATTATACGGACATGAAAAAAATATTTCTATATGGCCTACATAATTATTATATAACATTTAAATACCAGCTATTTTCTCCGGCTCCCAATGGTTTTAGAATGACTTTTCCCGAAAATACCTATGAGAAAGAAAGTCTTTTCAGTGTCTAGGACATAAAAATCCGTTCAAGGATAATAGTTCGTATCTCTGGAGGGGTTTCTTTTCACTATCGAGCATCATCTTACTATAGCTCATCTACGGTGGGAGTGTTGGTGACAGCTAACAGAAGGTTCTTATTGGCTGGAAGTATTATTAGATTCGTTTTAAAGCACTTTTCATTGATAATATAGTAAAATTAATAACAGACCCCATGGTGTAGTGGTTAGCGCACCTGGCTGCGAGCCTAGGAATCTCAGGCACAATTCCCAGCTAGTATCTTGGGTATTTTTCCCAAAAAAGGACCTACCACAATGGTCCACTAGGGTTTGGTTAGTAAGACTTAAGGCCCTTGGCCCTGTCGATTGCAAGTCTAAAACCTATTTAATGGAATGGTGGGCAAGAGGGTGAAAGGCGTGTCGTGACTTCACAAACGGTCAAAGTATCCTTCCGCGCCTACAATAACAAATGGATCACGGAAAACGTAGATGACGCTAGCTACCAGACATGTCTTGCTGAAAACTCATACTTTTGGAAATATCAGTTTTCTTCAAAACGAGGGAAATTTTTATGTTTTATATCAACACCTTTTCTAAAATAATGTATCGATGTTTATTAGGTGTTACATTTTCTTATTTTTTGTTATGAAATCTGCAGTTTTATATTGAAAAAAGGGTGACCTGGTGGTCTAGGGGTAAGGTGTCAGACTTCTGTGCTGGCGACCGGGGTTCAATCCTCGGTCCCGGCACAGATTTATCTGATTTCCAAACCCTTCCTTCACCTCTGACAAGACATCTTGGGAATGTGGGGAAAGCCAGGCCGCCACCGTGGTTCAGATTCCACGTTAAACTGTAGGCCCTCCATTTCATCTCACAATCACCCTACCATTACACATTAGCGTAAGTGCGTATAACCCAAACGGGTAGTAAGACGCGGTGCTAATAATAATAATAATATTGAAAAAAGATAAAATTATCGATATCTAATCACTGTTAAAATTATAGAGGTGGTGTGCATATAAAAAGTATAACATAATAAACATGCTTTTACTCTGGAACCAATCGTTTCCGAAAAGAAAATTGTAAAACAAAAAAAAAAATTCTATAAGATAACCGTTTGTTTCCACAGCTCTGCATTTCCACACCAAATGAAAAGGGCCCAATCGCTCGTCCCACGCCCTCATACTCACCATCACCTCATCTCACCATAACATGGAAAGTGCCTCCACGTAAAGGATACATGATTGTACGTATTTGGGCGTCCCCTGGGCTAAGGTACATTAGTGCTGGCTAATATTGCCACAATCTGGGCTACGAATGATATATCCCAGACGCACATTATTATTATTAACATAATTATTTCCAAATAGTTTGACATTAGTGACTTTCGGCTTTGTTTTCAATAAAGAATGTTCTGCTACCTGTCTTTTACATACACTCCCCACCGTAGAAACGCTATAGTTTAACTCTTCTCTGCTAACGACTTAACTGTCTTTAACCACTTTCTAGGTTTAAAAATAAACTCTTGGCGAACATTAGCACTGGCGTACCAAATGTCACTGCAAACAAACTTGCGGGGGAGGGGGCGGGGGGAATGCACTAAAGTAAAATTTCCACCAAACAACTGATAATCTATTTTTAGTACTGTAAATGTGTTAATTTTTTCTTAAAATTTTTCTTTCTGTTGGGTCATGACATTAAAAACTCGATAGTTCACTGGCACAGTTATTGTGAATGAAGCTATGCTATATAGTTTTTACCACTTTTTCTCCCTTAATTTATTTTCACCTTCTCGGGACCTCTTGGAGAGAGGTAGATATTGTGATCGTTAAAGAAATTGAACCTGAAATTATTAACCAGAAAATGTGTTTTTCTCGATACCGTCTGCATGTATCTCAACCTAGAGTCGAAACCATTTTACTGATAGGACTAAAACTCTGGATCTCGGGTTTTCATAAGTTTCCATAAGAGGTAATTTTGGAACTAGTTATCTAACTCTAAAATTAAGAGTTAAAAAAAGATATTTTCTAGACCTCCATTTCAACTATTTTGATTAAAATATATATCTAGGCACTAGGCACACTACAAACAAAATGGTACATCTAATTTTTCCGGGAAAACTATTTGCCTTTAAGGATATATCAAAGAGTTACGGCGATATGATGAAAAATTATCAATTGCAAAGTTGTAGACTATATAAAAAAAGCTTGTATTTGAAATTTATTTTTATAAAACCCATAGTTGATGAGCTACAAGCAATTCTGGTTTCTTAAATGGAGTTTTGAGAAATGGGGAGTTTACTTGTATGCTCTTTTGTGAACAGAAAAGCCGCTTTTTTCCTCACTGTTTCTGTAACAGTGTAGATTATTTCATTTATTTGGCGAAAAAATTGTGGGATGTTATGCTTAAAAGTCTATTTATTTTAAAACAGTCCAGCATGCTAAAAAAAAATAGCATTTCCATAGTATAAATTTAGTTAAAACCACTTTACCAAAGCTTTTAATCTTTAAAATAATGATATTTTGATTAATCTAGAATTGCAAGATAGTATCTTTACTACGCATGCATCTCTCCTTTAACATCGCTGTAAACCATGACCTTGCTCTAGTATCAAATTTCGCTCAAGTTTCCATAATAGGTGTTTATTCTGCCATTATCAACCATGATAGTTGACCACGCACAAGATACTTATACTGGATTAAGTTTGTAAATATTTCGCTTGTGTATGATTAAATTAGTAATTATTTCCGTTCACACGGATCAAAGTCAACAGACCAACACACTGATAGAAAAATTGTCGAAATTTGTGATTTAAGACTAGCCTTTCCACTTAAATCTGAAGATGCATTTGAGTTCTAGTCGAGTGGAAATGTAAACTCTCTGTGTGCGTGCCTGTGCTCCCTGAACGCTCCTTGGTACCGCCGGTGTTTGCGATAAAAACCTAATGCTAGTTGTCACCTACACACCTACCTAAGATAGACTGTTAGGACGCCCCAGCCCAGTGTTTCTTAAAGTGTTGGTGTTGAAGAACCACCAAATGGAAGTTATACGCATTAGGAGTAGGCGGTAGGCGGAGTGGTTGAAAATTATGAAGGAAAAATATTATTTCTAGGTGATTACATACATTCCATGACTATAAGTACAAGACAAAAATTAATGTATTAAAATAAAGGTTTAAAAAGAGTAATTAAATTGTGTTACTAAGCTATAGGTGTTTTATTATTTCTAACACGCTAGCCTAGACCTCTTTTAAGTTTTGATAAATAATTTTTCAGCTTTGTTAACTTGAGGTTGGTACAGACTTCCTTTTCTATGTGACCAGTGTCTACTGAGTAAAGAAATAGAGATTAAGATGGATGTTTTTCATATTTAATATTTTCCATTTCAAATGTTTGTATTACATGTGATCAAAAGTCTTTAATTCGTTGGTATTACTAAACTTTATCGGATCCTCAGTGGTATGAGGACTACACTTTTAGAAACGATGTCTTAGCCGAAGTTTTAGTCCGGTTCTATGTTGGTTTGACTAAACGATCGTCTATATTCGCACTAGTAGCCTATATTTTGCTAACGGTGCTTTTAAAAAACGTATTTGATACTGTCGACCGACCACTCGGACGGTGTAAAGGACTTGACCCAAGGAATAGGTCTTTAGTCAAATGGGCGGACTTGTGAGCGATGTGGGTTCCTTTGAGCGGTGACGTCTTAGAAGCGTGGTTCCGGCGTAATGAGACCACTGCACTCCCAAGGTTGTTGCTACACTCCTTCGAGGTCACTCACTTGTTTGCATCGGAGTAAGGTGTTGAGACTTGTTCTCGAAGTTTCTGCGGGTAACTGGAAACAAGTACGACATAATTTATCTTAGGGCTGAGACTATGAATCTTATTCAAATGACAACAGTTTACTCTGATTGTTAATCTATATGGCTATAAAAACTGTTGTCATTCGAATAAACTTATTAGTACGGCCCCGTTTTAAAATTGAAATTTGTTTAATCGCACCGCGGTCACGTGGCTAGTGTTACTATAGTTTTGGCTTATGGAGAATGCCATCTTATTAGAAAAATATGAAACTTGAAAAATATAAATCCCGATTATTTGGCAGGTCCATAAACACACACATCATGCTCAGATTGTTTTGAAAAATCTAAAAATAGATTTATTTAAAACAGGGAACACTCTTCTTCGCGTGAAATCCAAAATTGCGCTAGCCCTTAGTATATGCCTATGTATAGCTATGGCTGCGTCTTACTTTCCCAAATAACATTTTGACTATTTGATGGATTTTTAATATAACCTTTTTATTACTATAATAGTCTAGCGTCTCACCACCATCTTGATCGCTAAGATCCAGCAGTGCCATGTCACTGTCGAAGTGAATGAAACTATGGGTTTACAAAAGTTCTATTGCAAAGATTCGAAACATCAGACAACCGTTTTCTACTCTTATGTTGTAAGTCTTCTAAATAATTTACTGGGTACTAATACACTAAAAACTCTTTAAGTATCTCCATACAACAAATTCCTAAGGATTAGGGTTTGTGGTCGGTGTTGGAGGGAGATAAATGGGAATTTAATCAATAAATAAGAAAGAGTCAAGAAATTTAAATATTTAGCCAACCCTGCACCTAAACTTTTGAACAAAAGTAATAGATTTTGTTTCTTAATGTTAATAAATGCATTATCCAGATATAGCATTCTGCTAACATAAATTTGTTGTTCAAGGTTTGTTTTATAACACAGCGCAACAAATTATACCTAAACATAAAATAGGTATTTTAAAAAGAACCATAAGATTGTTGATGTTAGGTAGCCCCTCTAATTGTTTTCGAAATTATGTGCTTAATGTAATAAAAGGAAAAACTGCCATTTAATAAGAAAAACTGTATAAAGGTCAAATCGGGTAATTATACTACTATAAATCCACATGGTTAAATCTTTCACTGACATTGTTTACCCACTTCCAGATGAGCTAGAAACTTGAAATTTGGCAAACTTATAGCTTCTAGCCTGTCCACCGACGGGACGGGACTGACAGGAAAATTCCAAAAAGTTAAAATTGTTAATCCTAAATTTCTGAACTTTTTTTTTATACAACCTGTATAACATCTCGACATGCAAGTCTCGTCAGGGTACACGTTTCAGTCACAGCTCAGATCGATCCGGCAGTTTGTCATATTGCAGCATGATACCTCTTTCCTGCTCTGTATTCTGTACCGTGTACCGATTGTCTTGGGGTTTTGGGGGGTGGAGGTTGACATCAGGCTGGGAAAAAGACGTTGTGTTTGGCTGGATCGTGGGGAAAAATTGGGGAGCTCATTTCGTAGCCGATTGACCAGAAAAAAGTAGATACAATATTTCGCAAGTTTGAGTTTAGAATAGAGGAAGAAACACGGGAAATTCTACATTTTGAGCCTCTCTCTGTATGGAGAAAAAACTTTGGATTCGCAGGAAGATAGAAAATAAATACTTGTAGAGCTTTGAAATGTGGTGCTGGAGAAGACTTAAGATCGGGTGGACAGAATGACGAACGAAGAAGTTATAATAATATTAGGTTAAAAGAGAACAATTTTGTATGTGATTCTTCGTTACAAAGTAAACCGGATTGGACACATCCCTAGAAGGAACTGACTCTTCTGCACAACGTCATGGCTGTTAAGCTTGAGTGAAAGAGTAGCTTGAAAGGAGGATGAGTCAAATATTGGATGACTTGTAGTAAAGAAGAAAATTCTGGGCACTCAAGGTGGAGGTAGAGGACAGGGTGCATTGGTGGTCTAAGCTTACTAACAAAAGGAATGGACGTGTCGTAAGATAGAACACCACATTCACAGTAAATGCATACATTCTAAACCAATAAAATTTAATAGGAACCCGCATCGGTGAGTTGCATGGTCTTAAGACGAATTCAGACTACGCTGACGTTTCGTGTTAACATGGTTTAGTGAAAAAAAAAAATCCCAATAAATTATATTGAAGTGTTCATACTCGTATTAAACAGGACTGCTGGTAACGGGGAGATCAGGGCTCGAATCCTGTTAAGATGATTGTATTTAAGAGGTTTTTTCATAAACTGTTTCCACACTGTCCCTCCCTCAATCCTATCCCATTATCTTAGTTTATGTACAGTAGCCCCATTGCTTCTTTGGTGCTGACTGTCAGCTTTGAAAAGTTACCAGACAAAATTATGTATCCCTACACTGAACCATATGATCTGCAAAAACATGTGTTTCGCATCTGTCACTTCTGACGGTCGAAGTCGAAGTCAAATAGCATGCTCTGACGCTCCCTGAAGGGGAGCACGAGAGCAAGTTCCAACACGTACCAATTGGTCACACCGTGTGGTTAGCAAAAAATTTAAAAAATGGGTTGTCGCGTTTCGCGAAAATCTAATACAAAGAAACAGACATTACGTATTATTGGTACATTGGGGGGGGNGGGGGTAAGAAATTTAAAAACCGAATAAGGGTTTTTAGAGTTAGGTGCGGAGACACTACTCTATGGGGGGCTGGTTTAGAGCCTCCCAAACCACTGTTGTCACATCTCGCTTATCCGAGTAGGGCTTAAATGTTGACTTTCAGAAGTCAACTGTGAGCTGTCAGTCAGCACCTAAGAAGCCATGGGGCTACTGTATTCTTAAAGTTTGTGTACGGCACAAGTGTAAGTGACAGCAGAAGATATATTTCAAACATTGGCTGAAAGTAACTGACGTCAACCTATTGGTAATGTTTATTATTTGCTTAGTTATACTATAATCTCACAAAAAAAGGTGTTTTAACACAATTCTAATATAAATTCCAGCCATTGTTTGGAAATAACCTTCTTCTAATTGTCACCTACACTCGTACCGTAGATTGACTCTATGACTCGGACAGGTAATAGGACGGGGTGGACTTTTAAAAGTAAGAATCACTCTTGACAACGTGAACTTTCTTGTCATCTACAAGGGGATGAGGTTAAAGAAATGTCATGGATTAAAATTTGAACAACTAATCGGGTTTATTTAGGCTTATTTTTTGATGGGAAGAAGAACTTGAATTTATCTTTATCCCCCTAAAAAAAAATTGCTATGTGACATTATGGGCTCTGAGCCACAAGTTTAATTCATACCAATTAGACCGTGGCGGCGGGCCGAGGCCCTTTGATCTCTTTTCCTTCTCACTCTGTGCTCTTTATATTCTTCCCAGATGCTTGTGTTCGTCGCATGGTGTATTTCCGTCAGCCTGCTCGAGATCACTTGTTGTCAACTGCGTCACTGGTTTGCACCCCGTCACACGGCGGGAACGTCGGGGAGCAGTCATGACATCCACATGAATTAATCAAAATTGAATGCTCGTTCCATGGCCTAGTTTTATTATTATTACTATTCTATTCGAGGCAACGTGCACTGTCTGAACCGACTGATTATATCAGCAGATGACCTATCATTTATAAACTATTTAAAATCTAGAACAGACACAACACCCAACACCCGGTCGTTAATTCAATACCCTAAAAGGGGGAACTCACATTTCACCAATTCAAATTTTTTCGGCAATACCGTAAATCTACTGCTACACGCTACCTACTGAGCTAAGGTGTCGGACATTGCCCTGGTTAGAGGCGAAAGTGTTTCGAAGGGTGCTTTGCGGCCTATTTAATACTCGTAGGTGAATGTGCTGAATTGGGGGTTGCGGTATTTTGAGCCTATATTAGATACAGTTGGCGGTCCTTGCGATGAATTAGCCGTAAGTCTTGTGTTAGAGACTGCCGATGACAGGGAGATTTGGGCTCGAATCCCGCTTGAGTACACAGAGGTTGGTTTTTCCAAAATGGTTATCCACTCTCCCTCCAAGCAAATAAGGATAGACCTACACTTCCTCTAAATTCAACCTTCTTCATCCCTAACCCATTAGTGTATTTAGTGCATATACGTATAACCTGAACAGGTATTAAGACGCAGTGCTAAAAAAATCAAATTTTAAAATAATTTAAAATTGATCAAAATTGAATGAATATTCTTCCGAAAAAGATTAATAGTATTTTTTGATTCTCCAAAATAAATCATCTTTAGGTCGTGGTGGATATAATCATATAGTCAGGGAAACATCGGGGATCCTATTAATTTACTAAAAAAAAGTGTTGCATCTGGACACTAAAAGTGGTAGACTTTGTTTCACTCACGTTAACAAAATGCATTACCTAAATTTAGCATTCTAACAGGAGCTGGTTGTAACGTTTTGAAGGCGGATCCAGGGTGGGACGGGGGTGTGGGGGTCCTCAGGAGATTTTAAAAATAGGTATTAACATTAGTAGTTAAAAATTAAACCAAATAAATGTATTCTATAGTTTCTATTAATTGTACGTCACGTAATATCTCACTAGCCAGTTGCTTCGCGTGTCAATCACTGTCAATAATTGATTCGTATTTTTAACACATAATTTAGTTTAAAAAATTGAAAAAAAAAGTAAACGATGACCTTGTATGTATGTTTAAATTACTCTAAATCTTGAGGGATCTTTTCGGCAGAATTTCCCGAGGGAAAATCCCCCCACCTCCCCCGGCAGTGTCCTATGAGAGCTCGCCTGCCCCCCATCCCCCCATAAGAAAATCCAGGATCCACTCTTGTAACGTGTTTGTTTTCTATTCCTTATTTATAAAGTGCCACTAATAAACAATTAATAGTATAAAAATGTTGTTTCTTCTAACTGCTAGAATTTTTTTTTACAGTTTGTTCANAGAGGCAGGGGGGGGGGGGGGGGTACGTTCGGAAAACCAGCAGAGCGCTCGCTGAGATGCGTTGCGGGTGTCTATAAATGTCACCTTGTTTGAGAAAGTGTGTTTTTTAAATCCATCTTGTTCACGCCTTAATGAGATGAAGAGTATCGATACGTCTCTCAAGGCTTAACAACTTTACAAAGTAAGTTTTATATTGAAAAAATTATCTTGTAAAGGTCAAACTACCTCACCTTAAACGACGTTTCACGCACAATGTCGCGGTTCCTTTAATAAGGTGGGGATGTATGTAGGGAACACGAGGAAATATGTGATTTCTTTTCTTACAATTTTTTTGTTGTTGCCAAAATTAAATATTGCTCTAGTAGAAACATTAGAGTTTAATTTTCTTAACATTTTGATATCAACTGTTGTTGAATATCTGTCATTAGCTTACCAGCATTAGACGATAAACTTTTTAAATGAAGAGAAAAAGTTATCATTAAATTTCAGGACATCCTTGACAGATATTCGACAACTGTTGATATCAACATGTTAGAAAATTAAATTCTGTATAGAAGCAATATTTGATTTAATTTGACAAAAAATAAATTTTGCTATAAAAACTGCAAAAAAAAAAAAATGACATTTTCTTGCGTCACCTACATCCCTACCTTAAAGTTAATGGCGAGAGGCTAGCCTTCTCTAAACAATTTTTGTAATAGTGTCACAACAGAGAATGATTTAAGATACTTAGAGATTGTTTGGATGTGTTCAATCAAAACTTTCTTCTAATTCCCATAAGAAACACCGCAGTGTGAAAATAATAACTGTCTTTCAAGTCGGTGACAGTAACCATAGACAAAGTAGTTTCCTTTCTCTATGCATCTACCAACAAAAGAAAGTGTCGCCTGCCCGACATGTAACCGACAAGTCAGTAAATCTTGTCATAAGTGAGATTTGAGTTCCCCCTTGGATTAATGCGCCTTCTAGATTTGTTACAGTAGTCACATGGCTTCTTTGGTGCTGACTGACAGCTCACAGCTGACAGCTGTTAGGCTTTGAAAAGTTACCAGACCAAATTATGTATCCCTACGCCGAACCATATGATCTGTAAAAACATGTGTTTAGCAGCTGTCACTTCGGACAGTCCAAATTTAGGTATACACCTATATTCCATTCACGGTAGGAATTACTCTCTGAAAGGTCTTTTTTCCTTCCAATATCCTACTATATAGTAGATTTATGGTAGGGAAAAAGACCTTTCAGAAGTCAATTCCATTCACGGTAGGAATTACTCTCTGAAAGGTCTTTTTTCCTTCCAATATCCTACTATATAGTAGATTTATGGTAGGGAAAAAGACCTTTCAGAAGTCAATTCCTACCGTGAATGGATTATAAATGTTGACTGTCAGAAGTCAGCTGTGAGCTGTCAGTCAGCACCAAAGAAGCCATGGGGCTACTGTGGCTTGTAAGTATTGTGTTAATAGAATCAATATACACGGAAACTTCATGTTAAATAATCTTAATACAAAATAACCTACAATTGCTCAATCCTTTTTATCAGATTTATAGGGTATATTATATTTGGTAATTGAAATATTTGATTAATGAGAACTTGAATGTACGTTCCTATTTTGGTATGAAGAACCCTTATATGACAACTAGAAAAAATTACTAAATATACTTTCAAGTATTCATACATCAGGCCATGTGATATTCAGCTGTCACTATAAGTATATATTATCAATACCTATAAAATAACACCAACAATAAAGTTAAATGTTATCGAAGTTGACTGTAAGGAAATATGTTTGCATTTTCTAAAAGGTTTTCTTACCAAAACTTTAATGAATACATGGATGCGAGCCTATCCTGTATATCCGATCACATTATTTAATGCGAACAACAGTGCCAACTTTAATTTAATGTTCACATCATGAGCTTCCCCCACTATTTTCTATCTTATCGTGTTCTAGTTACCAAAGTACTCGATACACAACCGCTGTACACTCGCCTCTCTAGATGTGGTGTGGCAAAAAGGCTAACTGGCGAGCAAATATCGCCGGGAGCCGATCAAAACAACGTAACCTTGAACCTTGTGTGCGAACCAGTTATCGCAACAACACTACTTTGTTTGCTACACTTGCCTCCATCAATAAATCCAATCTCACCAGAGATAGATAGGTAGATAGATGGAGAATACTGCGAGCAAAGGTTGTGCGTGATTCTTCATGGCGTCGTTTTATTCTGAAAGCATCATTTGGTTGTTTTTCTTAGTAATCGGATTCATTTTTAATTTAATTTGTTTTCATTGAAGATGATTAATATATTATCACCCGCCTCGGTGGCGTAGTTGGCTAACGCGCTTGTCGTGTTGAGCTCTATTGCTGAGGACGGGGAGATCAAGGTTCGAATCTCGGTCGGGTGAACTGGGGGGGGGG
>CABFVX010002195.1:110100-124057 GCA_902151425.1 Timema shepardi | reverse complement strand
GCCAGTTTGGTTTCACACTCATTGCTAAGCTAAGCCAGTTTGGTTTCACACTCATTGCTAAGCCAAGCCAGTTTGGTTTCACACTCCTTGCTAAGCCAAGCCAGTTTGGTTTCCCACTCATTGCTAAGCCAAGCCAGTTAGGTTCACACTCCTTGCTAAGCTAAGCCCCCCTCCTGATTTCAGTGTTGTTTCTTTCCGGTCTGTTCCAGAGGAGTTTAGTTATGAGGACGTCCTCCAAAATGTCTTGTTTGAGTTCAGATGATGATACTGAGGGAGAGAAGATGATACTGTTAGCAGATGTTTTGAAAGAGGAAGAAAATTTAGGAGGTGGAGGTTTGACACATTTGCGTGGCGAGAACGGTTTTCTAATCCCGATGCCGCCCTCAACAGTTTATTACAAGAGTGATTTCTTGGGACATACGGACACAATGCGGTTAACACCATTTAACCACTATTTAACGGCTCAACTTTGGGAGAGACGGATGAGGCTGCTTAGACTATAGAGGAAAGCAAATGGGTTCATTTGTTTCTTCCAGATCCAGTAGAATGGGAGGGATAAATAAATGCATTGATCATTTTATCGTATTTTGAAATATTTAACTGAATAAAGTATTTTCATCAACTGCGTGTCTGCATCATTGTAAAAAAACTTGTTTACCGTTATGTTCAACCATATGGTTTAAATTCGTCAGTCGCCATTTTGAAGCTATGTTCGTTAGTAAAGTGGTGTGAATATTTTTTAAAGTGGAATAAAACTATAAATAGACCTTGTGTCCGACCTTAAATAAATATATAAATAATATTGGCCTAAATTACTGTGGTTAACTATCACGTTATTATATTATCAACTGTTTTCATTACAGTCATCCAAAGTGATAGATGTCAGCTGTTGGCGTAGTGACATATTAGGGATTACTTCTAGTAACATTTCGAGCTGTCATCTAGGTAAACTTAGCTCGTGAATGAATAATAGGTACACTTAATCTAATTCAACCTTCCTCGTCTCTAATACATCGGCATAGCTAGTAAATAAGCTTTTAGCCTGGACGGGTTGTAGTAAGACGCGATGACAAAATAATAAATATTTATTACAATAGCTTGACTTTGATTTGGGAGGCCAAAGTTTGAATCCCAGTTTGGTGCATTAGGGAATTGTTTCCTCACAATTTGGTTTCTATTTTCATGCTAACATGTGCTTTTTCTTCTTATTACTATTCTCTACCCTCTTACTCCGAAGTGTCAAAAGTACCAATATAGCAATACATGGTTTGAATCGATCGTACATACTTTCTTGTATGTTCGATTAAAATTAGTTTTTAAAAAAAATTCAGTAAACTACCCTTTTTAGATATGCATTTTGAGCCAAATTGTTTGTTTATTTAAAAAATATATTTTCAAAAATTAGTCACTTTTAAGAATCAAAATAATTTCATTTATGCGATTACACACTAGTTAATTCTATTAAAATTAAAATCTAATTCCTCTCTAGGCCTATATAAATCATTTGTTTGGAAACATGTCAAAACCTGGAAAATAAAGGATTTTTTTTTTGTACGTGAATAGTGGTAACAGCTTGTATTAATTTATTGTAGTCTGATAGGACTCACGATACCTACAACCCCTTTTATGTTGGTTTTTAAACTTTAAATTAATATTGTAAATGTTAAAAAAAAATACTTTCCATCTACGGCAGCGGAACTCCCCCTCCGCCGCCAAGCGCACACAATTTTAGGTACGGCCTCCATGCCTCATACCAGTTCCTAAATTCATTGTTTTTTAAACAGAAAAAAAAGGTTTAATGTTTAGTGTTAGCTTTTAACCACGTGACACGGAGTAATCGATACGCCATGAGTGCGCAACTTTGCTAAGGAATATTGATATGCACGCTACTAATCTTTAACAACCTTTTGGTCGTATAGTTTCATCACCGGTTCATCCGTCTAGTTAAAAAATATATATGAAAAAACTTTTTTAAAGTTACAAAAACATGTTATATAATTATATATATATTAACCTCAATTCATGTGATTTGCAGCTGTCAATTTCAATAGGCGGAGAAGGATAGGATACTATCTGTACTATATATTTTTAGCACCGCGTCTTACTACCAGTTTGGGTTACACGCCTATGTACTAATTCACTGATGGGCTAGGAATTGGGAAGGTTGAATATAGATAAAGTGAACCCGCATTTACGTGGAAGGAGAGTGGAAAACCACTTAGGAAAATCCCCCTCAGTGCACCTGACCTGGATTGAACCCTAATCTCCTCGTCTTCGGCAGTCTAGTCCAACACGAGATTAGCGCGTTAGATGACGCGGCCACCGAAGCGATTTGTGCTTTATTGATTAACAATTTTTTTTGTACTAAAATAATTGTAAAGGATGTTCCAATGTTTATTGAATACTATTTAGTCATTAAAACTTTAATAAATTTGGCAGTATTTAAATACATTTAAATTTTAAAGAAAGAACAATGTTTATTTTTGGAACAAAAGTTTGAAAATCCGGAGATAACATGGTTTGTCAACCCTAAAAATTCTCGGAGTCGCTTGAACACCTTAAAACTATTAATAAATGTCTGGACCGTCGTATTCTACCGTGTTCAAGTTTTGGTTTCCGATTATTCGCGTGTGAAGAGAACTCTTTTTTTGCCGGTCACATGACGTAAACGAGGTATTCTGCGAGGTGCGCGCACGAAAGCGTAGAGGTTTGAGAGAGAGAGAGAGAGAGAGAGAAATGTAAGCGACGCCAGCGCTCCCACTTCATCCGGCGGCCGCGCGCGATACGTAGACAGGTCAGTTGGTTATCAGACTCGGCGCTGTATAGGACGTAGCTTATTGATCCGCGAGCGGCATCCCCCACCCCACACACTCCTTCCTTCGCCTCGTGTCGACCATGTATGTCGGGGTTGTTGTGTCGTCCAGGCGATGAGACCTGCCGTGTGATTCGAGCTAGCTTCACCCTTTTGTCAGGTGGGGGTGGTACGATCGGGTGGTTCTGTTTTGTTTTTTTGTTGGATTATGGAGACAGCCGGGATGCTTCGCTCGTTGCTAGGCTCACCGCATCACCATGCCACCACGGCTGTCGTCGAGTTACCCACTTCGCCCCATGCCCGTCTCTCCATCTTGGACACCTGTCACAGGAAGATACGGCTACTAGGGGGTGGGCCGGTCGCCTTCCTCGGGGGGTTGGTCGCGTAAGTGCTTGCACCCTTACCTCTGTCTCTAAGTGTATTTTCCCCAAACTGTTGCGCGTACCGATACTTTGACGGCTTACACTATGGTGTAGCTTGTTATACTGGGTTGTAAAGTAACCCGTCAAGTTTAAGACGGGATTAGTACGCACTGAGGACGGGATTTTTTTTTTCATATGAGAAATTTAATATTTTTGACTATCTATACACACAAAACAAAAGCAAATTTCAAATAATGACAAAATCCATATTTTAAAATAATTATATATAATTTTTAAAATTAAAAATAAAACTCACCTAAATCATAGAGGAACGTAAATATTTATAACGTAAAGACTTAAAAGTATGTCATATTATAGGACCAAAAGTATTTTAATACGCGATTAGTTAATCAACATTTTATTATGAACTAACCCAACCGAACAAATCTAACCTCCCCAGCGTCAACCAGAGTGTACTACGGTTGGGGGTTCCCCCCCTAAATCGTTGTGTATTCTCCCTCCACGCAAATGTTAGTTCATTTAATCTAAATTCTACCTTATTCGCCCGTTACTAAATTTCACATAATTGTGTACAATCTTAACGGCTAGTGTGACTGAAACAAACAACAATACAAAAGTGTGTTTATTGTGATTAATAATGCTTTTTTTTGCATTGTTTGTTGTCGTAGTAACTCCCTATGCTAACATAGTGAAAAAGCGTACTAGACCCTAAAAAGTGTGTGCCTATATTTTTAAATGATTATTCTTTAAACTTAACGTACTTTTTTTTTAATCTGCTACAGTAGCTACGCGAGTGTTACGTCGCACTGCTACCAACATTATCCAATGAATGCGCCGACTCGTTTGTCCGACACGAGCACGATTTCACTCTTCCATTCCATCCCACATGACGTAACCGTCCAGGGCTTGTGCCTGGTAGCTCAATAAAATACACCTTTTACTACGTTGTCAATTTCAAACTAAGGCACGGTCCAATTTTCACAGAAAGGTCCTTTTTTTGCGGTTTAACTATACTAGTAATGATTAGGGTGATTGCGAGATGAAATGGAGGACCTACAGTTTAACGTGGAATCCGAACCACGGTGGAGGCCTGGCATTCCCCACATTCACAAGATGTCTAGTCAGAGGTGAAGGNGAGATGAAATGGAGGACCTACAGTTTAACGTGGAATCCGAACCACGGTGGAGGCCTGGCATTCCCCACATTCACAAGATGTCTAGTCAGAGGTGAAGGAAGGGTTTGGTAATCAGATAAATCTTTGCCGGGACCGAGGATTGAACCCCGGCCGCCAGCATAGAAGTCTGACACCCTGCCCCTAGACCGCCAGGTCACCTTCACTGCACATATTCAGCCAAAGTTGAGTCATTGTTATGCACATGCGCGGGAGTTCGATTACGTTCCAGGAAGAAGAAACTAAAAAAGGAATGTGTCTACCAACACTTTTAAACTGTACTTTTAATGTCTCGACATGATCTCACTGAAATCCAACTTGCACAATAGACCATCGCTTTAGAATGAAATCCTTTAGTCTCTTCATAGAGTTACACGATTTCAGGATGTGCATGGGTCTAAAAAAATATTATTACAATAAGTTGTGATCCTGATAAAATAAATAATACCTTTAATATAATCACTGGAAAAGTTAGAAATTGGCTCTGGAAAAACCTGTAAATGTCGGGGACTTTTAAAATATAGTCTAGCTACATTAGCCCCGTGGCTTCTTTGGTGCTGATTGACAGCTCACAGCTGACAGCTAAAAGCTTTGAAAAGTACCAGACCAAATTATGTATCCCTACGCCGAACCATATGGTCTGCAAAAATATGTGTTTAGCAGCTGTCACTTCTGACGGTCAAAATTTAGGTATATACCTAAATGTTGACTGTCGGAAGTCAGATGTGAGCTGTCAGTCAGTACCAAAGAAGCTATGGAGCTATTGTACTTTGGTAGTAAAAATATATATATATTGGCAATCCTGGTAATGGTCACGGATATATCCGTGTGCGGAACTGTCGAATATTTAATTTATTCGCCTGGTCGCGATTCCTCCGGAGCTATATATTTTTTTTCTTGTTACGTTTATTAGAGCACCATTGATTGAGCCATAAATAAACCACTTGTGATGACGTAACAGCCGAGTGACCAGCTACGTGTTGTGGGAAATGTACAGCGGCGGAACTGGGAACTTTCCTTTTGTAGCCGACCAGTTTGTACCTTTATCTACGGTCGCACGCACCGCAGGGCTGGCTGGTCTTCTCTTGTAACGGACCAGAGAGAAGCTATTCTTTCCCACCGTACCCATTCATTGGCCGAGGAACCTTGGTTCGTTGACTGGCCGCTGCCATAAACATTTTTGTATTTTAACTTTTTATTTAGCACCGCGTCTTACTACTTGTTCAGGTTATACGTATATTTATTAATTACACTAGGCTGATTAGTAAGGGATGAGGAAGATTACATTTAGAGGAAGTGTACCCGCATTTGTGTGGATGGAGAATGAAAAACTTTTTTTTTTTAATTCTGTACACCCGACCGAAATTCGAACTTCGGTCTCCCGTTCATCGGCAGTTTAGTCTAGTATGAGAGTAGCGCCTTAGACTATGCGGCCAGCGAAGTGGGTAGCACGAATATTTAAAAGGGGGGGGCATTTCTTCCCCCGCAAAGCACGGTTATGCCTCATACACACGAGCATGAGTGTTTGTTAAGTTATTTAGTTTCAGTGGCGGCTCGTAGCTAAAATTAGTGGGGTTGCTGCTCCAGAAAATGTTTAGCTTCTGCTTTAAAATTGTATAAAAAGAACATTTATTCAGGAACTTGATAAAAGCTTAACAGATAAAACAAACTTCTTTATTTACTTTAACTTAAATTGTTACAGTTCAAGCTTGATCTATTCATCTAAAAATGAAATCTATTCTTCTTGTTTTAATTTGTGCAAAAAGCTCGATAATTTTCCCCTTTATCTCTGGAGGACAATTGAGGAAATTTTTCTCCATTGAAATTACTGCAAGCGCATTTAATCTTTCTGTTAAAATAAAATAACAGAAAAAAAGAATCAAATAGAATAGCTGGAAGCAGAATAATAATCTAATTCTACCTACACTTTATCACATTCAAGAATATGGTACACGGTTTTTAAGCACAACACACGCTGAGTAAAAAAAAACTTCCACCATCACACCAGAGCACTGCGAGAGACACAGGTCTATCTCTACCTGGAAGTCCCGCCTTCCTCCCCTCCCCCTCCTATGTGCGCATGCGCACAACAGTCAAACACCACGTCGCTGGCACTGTGAAGTGCACAGTTCCATACAAAGATCTTTGTATCTTTTTCATAAACTGGGGGATGGCTACTGAAGTACTGACATTAAGCTTAAGGAATAAATATATTGTACTACAAAAATAAAGAAAGAATTAAAGAAAAAAGGAGTCATTATATTAAATGGTATCGATAATATCAAGTGGAAATAGGTGGTGCTGCAGTTCCACAGTGCCTATACACGAGCCGCCACTGGTTTTACCTAAAAGTTTTCCCTTGCAAATACGGGTACACTTCCTTTAAATCCAACCTTAATTATACTTAACCCCATAGGTGTATTGACCAAATGGGTAGTAAGACGCTGTGTTTCGACCCCCAAACCCCTCCTTCCTCCCCCTCCCGACTATGGCCTTGCATTCACCAATAACTTTGGCCATCATCTGCAGTCAAAATTTTCATAGGAATGGCTTTAAAAAAATAATATAAACATGCTTTTCTCGTGGTCAAAATTAATAAAATGTTACCACTTTGTTAAGTGTGAATGTAAACGTCCCAGTGATTTACATATTTGTTAGCTTTATGCTTAAAACAAGCCTCAAACTGAACACATGAGCTATGTATTAATGTTAGGTATCACTTTGAAGTGTTCTGAAATAGTTCACAAATTGACCACCACAGTGGTTTAAATCTCCTTATCGTTAACTAGCACGGTAGTTTTGTGTGTCGGATTCACTGGTACGACAGTGTTTCTTGTGTCAAACGTTAAGGTGCGGCAGAAGAGAACGTGAGTGTTCAGTTCTTATAGAATTGAAATATTTTAGTCAAAATAAATCAAATATTTCTCCAGTAGCAATATAAAATTTAGTTTTCTGCATATGCTTATATCAAAAATCTTGAATATCTGTCAAGGATGTCCTGGAATTTTGTCAAAACCTTTTTCTCTCTATTTAAAAAGTTTTGACAAAATTCCAGGACACCCTTGACATATATTCAAGATCTGTTGATATTAGCATGTGCAGAAAACTAAATTTTATATTGCTACTGGAGAAATATTTGATTTACTTTTTTCAAAAAAAAAATGAATGCTGAAAAAACTGTAAAATTACTCGCGCTCCCTTCTGCCGCGCCTTAAGCTACCTTGGACTATGTTAATCGCTATTTAAGCCTTTTGTACCCAAGACGATATTTATTACTGGAGGTAGGTGAAATGAAATATATTTTTCGTTGGGAAAAAAAGTATAATTAATTGTTCATTCGTAGAATAACATACAATTATGTGCATGCTTATTACCGGTACATGACATTTTCAAACTGTGGCCGGTAATGGGCCCTAGTGTCCATAACTGGGACAATGCAGTTAAAACTTCATAGTTGAATTTAACTTTAAAAAAGAAAGTAAAGAATTGGCTTTGTTAATTTTATATTTATTTTTGGAACAGTAGTGGACATATGCTAAGCTAAACACAAACAATAAGTTGTTAAAATTATGAGGGTCAATGGTATGAAATTTGGACTAATTGTTAGGCTATATTCTTTTGTCTTTTCGATGAAAAATGGGGTGGGGGTAACCCCTCCCCTCTCCGTGAATATGTCCTCAGTTCTTATGTAATTATATTTTAGTCAATGTTAGTTGTACGCACAGCACACACTTATTGCGTCAAGTTGGTGTAATTATGCAAGTGTTGACCCCAAAATTAAACTCTAGAAAATGTGAGAACTATTAAAGAGGACGCATTCAGTCTCGTGACCTATTGTTTTGTTGGTATCGTTGTGACGTAAAAAAAAAGTGTGTCATATGAATAATGTCATAAAAGGTTTTCGGAATACTTAATTTTTGACTCTTAATCGACCAGTATTGTATTTGAAAACGTTAAAATAATATTTGTTTTTTGTTGTGTCGATCTATAGCTGAACTGATATTACCTTAAAGAAGGATTTTGGTTAAAAGGTTCCTTTAGAATTTTTTTTTCGCCGCCAAAATTGCTAATATTTTACTAAATTACTATTTTTTTTTACAGTCAATTGTTAATATCCATTTAAAATTACAACTGCAAGTCACATTATTTGACGTATGAATTATGTTAAATTAGATCTAGTAACTTTTCTAGACCCGCCTCGGTGGTTGCGTGGTCTAATGTTTCACTCTCTCGCAGTAGAGATCGGGGTTCGAATCCCGGTTGGGTGCACTGAGAGTGCTTTTTTTCCCCACTCCTCCTCCGCACACATTCAGGTGCACTTACTCTCAATTCAACTTTTCTAGTCCTAAACTCACTAACCCGAACGCGGTGCTAAAAAAGAAACATTTTCCTAGCTGTCAGATTAAGGTTTTTCCTCACTAAAATTGCACTGTAAAGAAACCTTATCTGACAGATAAATGCTACTAGATCTATTTCATGTATTCATACGTCAATACATATTATTTAAAGATGTCAGTTTTGATTGATATTATCAAAAACTTAAAAAATACACTAGTAAAATAGTAAAATTCTATCAATATTGACCTCAAAAAATAAATAAGTTTTCATTTTCTATAAAACTCCTTCTTGTGAAAATCGGACTGTATACGTGGGGGCCAAACCTTCCCTGGGCAAAGTAGGACAGTAAGTGCATTAAAAAGTATTTAAAAAAAACTCTTGACTAGATTATAAATGTTCTCATATGGTAACGTATTGTATTATCGAATAATGCGCTGCTGTAGATTCCACTCGTAGAAGTTCAAGCGTGACATAATTTTTAAGGCGCGTTTAAAAAGCCGATGGGATCACCTCCTCGTATGTGTGTGTAGGTATGTAGGCCGCGTGAATTCACTTACATGGCTATTTTGATAGGCTGATCCGGTCGCGAGCACATGTAACCAACTTACTAATATATAGTTTATGTGTCGAGGCGTTACGTTCTATTTTTAAATATTATGTTTGTAGTTTCACTTTAATGACATTTCATAAATCGTCATGCGAATGTTTTCAGAAATTCGGTTTGTTTAGGAAATGTCCCCACTTCCTTTTTCTCTTGAACATTTTAAGACGAAGGATATTTATGAAGCTTGGTTACGAGTTGCTTTTTTTTTTTTAACCGATGAAATAATAAATAAAGGTTATGACACAATCGCACGTACTTTATAAAAATACAATCTGTTATATTTTGTGACTACATTTTCAAAAACCGGTCGCCATTAAATTACCCCTTAATTAGTTTTCCCTTCAGAACAGATATTATTTTTATAATCTTATTAAACAATCTTTATATATAAATTCTGAACTTTAGTGCAAAAAGTGATTTTTTTTTAACCCTTTCCAGCCCAAATTAATAAAGGTGTATTCTAAGAAATATTTTGTTTATAAATTTATTTTAAAATATGTGTAAAGCTTACAAAAATAAATATATATTTTTTTTAATATAATTTGAAAATTCTCCTTATAATCTGTAGCCATTTGGCTACATAGAGCATGGGTATTTCTTAGAGATAAATTTTTATTTTATTTTATAAAAGTAGCCATATGTCTACACTGGGCTGCAAATACCAAATACCCATTTTAAACAACGTTATAGCAATTTTTTCAAATTTTTATAATTCATTCATCAGTCAACTTCACGCGAAATAAGTTGACTCAAAGTTCACTCTTGACAATGTTTAACATTTTAACCGCTTACATTTTTTTGTATACCTTACTATAGTCATTACAATCACTTTAAAAAGTAAAGATGATGTTTTTACTTCAACAAGCATCGCGACCCCACTCAAAACATGTGACTACGTTTTTTTCCCCCTAAACCTTAAAGAGGGTCGCCGATTTCTTATCTCTCTTTCCTTAAATCTTCAAAAGTGAACTTTGAGCAAACTTATTTCGGGTGAACTTTATTTTTTTTATATCGCTTTATAAATTTCATCTTCTGGCTCAGTCCTTCGAGATGTCCTTGAGATCATCCTTGTCTTTGAAGAGGTAGTCTGCTCTTATACAATCGATGCTACCCTATAAATAGGGGTGGTTTCGTCACATTTTGCGCCCTATCATGTCTAGTACCCACATAGTGTGTGGGCGAAGTGGAGTCTGGAGGGTTTGTAAAAAATACCCTCTGCCCCCTCCCAATTCTTTCATTTTCTAGTCTAAAGACACCCATGCACCGGGTTTAACAAATAAAGTAAATTTATAACAAAGAATTTCGCAAACCTTTTGGCCTCTGGAGCCCCAAAAAGTTTTTTTTTAGCACCGCGTCTCACTACCTGTTTAGGTTATCCCCATATGCACTAATTACGCTAATGAGATAGGGATGAAGGTGAAATTGAGAGGAAGTGCACCCGCATTTGTATGAAGGTAGAGTGGTAAACCATCTAGGGACCGAGCTTAGATATTGCGCTAGAGCTGAACGTCTCCGCGGCACTTTATCGATTACCGAAGCGGCCTCCTTAAGATAATTTTCGTTTACATTCTTGAGCCATTTTTTTTTATGTCATCGGGGACCCCTATGATAATAGCGTTCATACATTCACCGAGTTATCGACTCAAAATTATGCTGAAGTATCTTAATATAACCAAAGGGAATAAAGACAGACACACAACCCTTCTAAAGTAAACCATTTTTTTTGTGTCTACATCGTGTGGTTTTTTTTAAGGGTCTAAATTTCCTGGCGCTTGTAATGAATGTGTTGGCTTAGTGTGCGTCGTGTGAGGTTCCTCCTCGTTCCTCTTATTTCTAAAATAACAGCTTATATTTTAATTTATTCTTTCAAATTTAAATATTACCAAGAGTTTTCGTTTCCAGGCACAATGTTCCTTTTGTATTGGTATATAAATAAGCTGACATGTCAAGCTAGAATATGATTTTCATAGGATGCCCTTTATTTGAAAACTAGAACCTTACATTACCGCCGAGAAGAATATATTTACTTTGGTGAGTCCCGACACCTTAGCACAGTCGCTAGCGTCTCTCTCTCTCTCTCTCTCTCTACTAAATTAAGGGCCGCCTGGTTTGATTCCAAGCATGGTTGAAAGAGGTATCATTGTTGAAATGTAGGTTTCTCATTTAACCTTTCACGGTGATAAATTGACGGCCGGTGGCTGGATGTTTCGTCTGTTCGAGATATAAATTAGTTTATAAGCCGTGTGCTGATATAATTAGTAGGCTCGGAAATATCTCGTATAAATGGAGATAGAAAAAGTTACATTTTTTATACCGTTTAATTAATTATGTAAATATAAAATATACAGTAATGCATGATGAAGTATTATTTGAAGCTTTTGATAACTTTTTATATTAGTTTTATATTTAAAATTAACAAATCAAGTAAAACATTAACGCGGTGCTAGAAAAAAAAAGCTGTGATGGTAAAGGTATTTATGGATGAGATTTAAAAAAAAATCAAAGGATATATTTGATCTTGAAACGCAACAAAGTAGTATGTCACCACCAAAGCAGTAAGTTATTGATTTTATTCCACTAAAGTGATATCACCTCACTATAATTTGGAGTAAAAAAAGTTAAACAAATGAATCTCGCTTCAAATACTTAATACGTTCACTAGTGTTTATCAAATATTTTCTTTCAGGTTGAAGATGGACAACTGAATTTTTTGCACCAAAATGACTTTACAATATTTTCTCTATAAAGGAGAGTATTATTTTATAAAACTATTTTTCACAATCCCGGCACAGATTTATCTGATTACCAAATCCTTCCTTCTCCTCTGACAAGACGTGTATTAATCACAACTTGTGAATGTGGGGAATGCCAGGCCTCCACCGTGGTTCGGATCCCACTAAACTGTAGGTCCTCCATTTCATCTCACAATCACCCTACCATTACACATTAGCATAAGTGCGTATAACCCGAACGGGTAGTAAGAGATGCGGTAATGATATTTCTCACAAAATGTGACGTTTGGCCGGTTCTTGCGACAAAACAATCAATTTGTGTTTGTGGTCGAGGGGAGCTCTATTTATTTTAAGTCCCTAAGACTTGTATCTTTTCCCTTATCTTTTTTGTGTTGTGTTTGCCTTGTGCTAGTGGCATGTTTGTGTCTAAGACCAGCCCCTTCTCGGAGCTCGAAACAAACCTTGTTTGTGGGGTTACGAGGGGAAACTAAACTTTTCTTCTGTATCTTCCGAAAGAGAATTGGGTTAGTACGCATCAGCTATCTCTGAGATATGTGGTTGATCTCGATTTAGGTCATTCGACAATTAAACATTTAATTGCACAATTTTAACAAGTGTATAGTTAATCATGAGTTATAAATAACTGATTCATTGATTTCAAATCAGTACGTTTCACGAGTTATAAGGGGGAAAATTTGCAATTTTATGCTTCCCCCATACCATTGTTAAAGTTTTTATTTCTTAGCACCGCGTCTTACTACCCATTCGGGTTATACGCTTGTGTACTAATTACGCTAATGAGCCAGGCGTGTAGAGGGTTAAATTTATAGGAAGTGTAGCCCAATTTGCGGGGAGTAAGTTAAAAATGTTGTAAAGCCTTTTATATGACACTATAGTCGTGACTATCCGGCATAAAGTGGCGGTATTCCGGGCCGGATAACGGAAAAACCGGATAGTACGGAATACGAGTGTAAATAATTTTCAGTGTGGGTTTGACTACTTTTTTTTTAATTTCCATATAACATTTAACTTTGTTTTAACATAATGTTCTCATTTTCTGATTACATTCTAAAATAGCAATACAGTAATTTAGAGGACAGTAAAAATTAAACGAGAAATATATATTTTTTCTTTAATCTTAACTATACAGTATTTTATTTTGGAAATGGAACATCAGCTACAAAACAAGAACATGTGAAAATAGAGCGTCAAATGGATTTAAATTATAAATTCAGTAATTGTTTTAAAGTGGATGTATACCGGTTTGTTTATTTTAAAACGCGGTGACCTGGCGGTCTAGGGGTAAGGTGTCAGACTTCTATGCTGGCGGCCGGGGTTCAAGCCTCGGTCCCGGCAAAGATTTATCTGATTACCAAACCCTTCCTTCACCTCTGACAAGACATCTTGTGAATGTGAGGAATGCCAGGCCTCCACCGTTGTTCGGATCCCACGTTAAACTGTAGGTCCTCCATTTCATCTCGTAATCACCCTACCATTATACATTAGCATAAGTGCGTACAACCCGAACGGGTAGTAAGACGCGGTGCTAATAATAATAATAATAATAATAATAATAATAATAATAATATTTTAAAACGCACTTGTTAACACCGACTCTAATGTATTTATTTTCCAGATAATTTAATGGTTGAGTTAAATGAGAATATTGTCTTTCCCCCACACTCTTGCGCATGCCCGAGTTTTCCGTAGCGTTTGTTGTCAACTTGCAGGTTCGGTTTGCCGCAAGGACTCACGACAGGTAATAACAGTGCGCTGTGAAAAAACAACAAAAGGTTGAGAAACCGCTGGTCTAAAGGAAACCCTGAAGTCTTATCGGGTCGAAGGTGGTCATGTATGGCTTCGAGGTAGTCTCAAGAAAAACCTTTCTTATTAATCCCCTCCAACCCCCCCCCCCCT
>CABFVX010002195.1:77680-110013 GCA_902151425.1 Timema shepardi | reverse complement strand
CCCCCCTCCCCGACAAAGGTACAATAACGGACAAATATAACTGAACACCCACCCTTGCCCCTCCAGTAAAATGTCCATTCGTCATCCCGCAATCGAGTCATACCGACCGACCGACCCGCCGTCGGCTGGTGAAGATAGTGCCAACTTATGTGGATAGATGGGTGTCATATGATGGGCACAACGAACTCGCCGGCCGTTAATCTCTGTTTTCTAGACTGGAGCCGCTATTTTTTTTCCATTCAAGTAGCTCCTCATCTGCCCTCGTGTGATCCCGTTCTAGACCCACTGTTTCACAGAAAAATCTGCAGATGCCAGGGGTCGAACCCGGGACCTCTGTATCGGTAGCCAAGCACTCTGACCACTAGACCCCAGCTCAATCGGTCAGGGAGTACATTATTATCGTCGTGTTGGGCTTGTATTTTCCGACCGAAGCTCTGAAAGGGGGAAAGGGCCTGCCCCATTATGGCGAGACTCTGAAAGGGGGAAAGGGTCTGCTCCACTAGGGTGAGACTCTGAAAGGGGGAGAGGGTCTGCCCCATTATGGCGAGACTTTGAAAGGGGGAGAGGGTCTGCCCCATTATGGCGAGACTTTGAAAGGGGGAGAGGGTCTGCCCCATTATGGTGAGACTTTGAAAGGGGGAGAGGGTCTGCTCCATTATGGTGAGACTCTGAAAGGGGGAAAGGCTCTGCTCCATTATGGCGAGACTTTGAAAGGGGGAAAGGCTCTGCTCCATTATGGCGAGACTTTGAAAGGGGGAAAGGGTCTGCTCCATTATGGTGAGACTCTGAAAGGGGGAAAGGCTCTGCTCCATTATGGCGAGACTTTGAAAGGGGGAAAGGGTCTGCCCCATTATGGCGAGACTTTGAAAGGGGGATAGGGTCTGCCCCATTATGGCAAGACTTTGAAAGGGGGAAAGGTTCTCTATTATGGGGTTTCCTATCCCATCTCTAGTGACGGATGCCGCTGCATTTCCTTCATATCACCTCTCCTCGTACATTTCCACTAAAGCAAGAACCTTTGGTAAGCCTAATCATCGGCATTAAAACATTAACGACGAGGAAAGTAACCTCTTAATGGATGTTCTCAGCATTAACTTAGACGGATGGTACAACATCGGGGCTCAAATTCCGATTAGGTATAATGAGGGTGTTTTTTATTTATTTCAAAATGTTTTTCCACTCAAATACGGGTACACTTCTTAGCACAAACGGGTAGTAAGATGCGGTGCTTAGAAAGCACTTACTGTCGGAAAGGTGATTCCTGTGAAAATTTGACTTTTTAGTAAGTTTTGTCAAATGGTCTGTGACTCGAGGATGTCAGCGAAGAAAGCGCCTACAAGTTGGAGTGGAAGGATAATGGGTGTGCTCGGCGCTTCTTTCGCGACGTCTATCTCCTCCTCCGCCGCCCCCTCGTGTCTCTTATCTAACGACAGTCTCACTGGAAAAAGGGGCGGTATTGTCAACACCACGCTTCGTTGACCCTTCTCGCTTGCGAACCCAATCCTTCATAGTAGACAATCTTTTATTTACTTTTTATTCTTTCAAGTCTTTTTTTTTTACTTTTCTTTTTTTGTAATTAAAAGTAGTTTCATACAACTAAAAGGAACCCGCGTCAGTGGCCGAATTGTTTAAAAGCGGTAGCTTCGCATTAGACTGGACTGCTGATGTTGCGATGTTCGGGGTTCGAATCCCTGTCAGGTGTACATAACAATATCGCGCGTCTACTTTACATTATTCGAAGCCCAGTGATGTAAAGATTAGCCAGTACTGATCGTACATCCTTTCCGTGGAGGCTCTTTCCATGTCCCGATGAGATGAGGTGATGGTGATAGTGAGTATGAACACTTACACCTAACCAAACCCTGGTAACCGTTGGCGTGATTCCCCTTTCGCGAAAAATACTCAAGTGTATCGGCCGGTGGTGACCTGGTGTTCAAGGGGTAAGGTGTCAGACTTCTGTGCTGGCGGCCGGGGTTCAATCCTCGGTCCCGGCACAGATTTATCCGATCACCGAACCCTTCCTTCATCTCTGACAATACATCTTGTGAATGTGTGGAATGCCAGGCCTACGCCGTGGTTCGGTTTAGTTTCTTTTGAATTTATGGATAGCGTGGAATCAAGTGTAGAAAAAGCACATACTCTTTAGAAGGATCTGGAAAAAATACCAATCAAAACCGTATAGAATAAACAGAGCATATAACCGATTTAAAAAAAATTAATAGATTTCCTTAAAGCGCGAGTGCATTTATAGTCATATGTTTGTCACTAGCCCACCAATTTCAGATTAAAAAATAAATGAAAATCTGTTTTAGTGAACTTCGGACATAGTGCACAAAATATCTGAGTACGAAGAGGTTCATTATAACTATAATAGACTGTGTGTATTTTTTTTTCTACCCCTAAAGAAGACTCTCCACCTCCACGCAAATGCGGGTGTAATTCCTCTAAATTCAACCTTCCTTGAACCTAAATCACTATCGTAATTCGTACAAAAGTATAACCTGAACAGGTAGTAAGACACGGGGCTGAAAATAAATCAGTAAAAACTTGTGTAAAACAAATGCGGCGCTGTAATAACGTCCTAAGAAACGATATAAAGACTTGATAAACTTCCTCATGAGCCAACACTTGTTAAACATTTATAATGGCAGTAATTGGGCTTAGTATCCCCACCACTTTACCCACACACTTAATTACCCCTCTGGGGCAAAAACAAACAAGAGTTATGACTTACTAACCCGCTGTCACCCCATCCTATCGGGACATGGAAAGAGCCTCCACGGAAAGGATGCACGATTAGTACATTCGGGCGTCCCCTGGACGACGGTACATTAGTACTAGGTGACCTGGCGGTCTAGGGGTATGGTGTCAGACTTCTGTGCTGGGGTCCGGGGCTCAATCCTCGGTCCCGGCACAGATTTATCTGTTCGCCAAAGCCTACCTTCATCTCTGACAATACGTGTATTAATCACAACTTGTGAATGTGTGGAATGCCAGGCCTACGCCGTGGTTCGGATTCCACGTTAAGCTGTAGGTCCTTCATTTCATCTCCCAATCACCCTACCATTACACATTAGCGTAAGTGTGTATAACCCGAACGGGTAGTAAGACGCGATAATAATAATACATTAGTACTGATTAATCTTTCCACTTCGGGGCTACGAATTAAGTAGACTAAACGGGCAATATTATCATCATCATCATCATCTTGGCAATTGAATAGTCGTTGCCGCCACAACTAAGCCTACATAGCAGTTCACATATCGCCGTCTGTGACCTTGAAGCGACAGTCGATCCCCTGTTGTTCCCGACGAACGAAGGTGTCTGGTTTGAGACTGCCTCACGTTGCTGATGGACCACAATGGCGTGGTCGCTGTTATTGTTGTAGCACAGCGTGACTCACCTCGGTTGGGTCGTGACCCTTCTCCCCTCCCCTCCCCGATCCCCTGCCCCCCCCTACCCTATCCCCTTCCCCCGCCCTCTCTTCGAAACGTGCTCGAGAGAGCGTGTGTTTACCCAGCCTTTCGTAGAGTTTATTTTTTCTACTAGTTTTGTTGTTATTTTCCTTCGGGACAGAAGTGCGGGGTCATTGCAGAACTCGGGCATAGGTCATTGGTTCAGAGAACGATACAGCGCATTGGCTCTGTTTTTCCACTCTATCTTCTTTTTTCTTCTTGAGGCGGATATGTAGGGGACGCGAGAAATTAGCTATATTCCATTCATCCACCGTGGACCGGATTCCACGTTAAACTGTAGGTCCTCCATTTCATCTCACAATCACCCTACCATTACACATTAGCGTAAGTGCGTATAACCCCAAAGGATAGTAATTAAAAGTACTTATTCTTCGTTTTGAAACGTTACTGATTTAGTGTAATATAGTGCACACATCAATACCTTTTAATACAGGCATCGTATTTACTTGGAAAAGAGAAAATTGTTGTCATTTTTTTACATACATTAAATGATTTTATGATTATTTTATCGTATTTTGAAATATTTAACTGAATAAAATATTTTCATCAATTGCGTGTCTGCATCATTGTAAAAAACTTGTTCCGTTATGTTCAATCATATGGTTTAAATTCGTCAGTCGCCATCTTGAAGCAATGTTCGTTAGAAATTTTTGTGAAAGTGGTGTTAATATTTTTTTAAGGGGAATAAAACTATAAATAAACTTTGTGCCCGACCTTAAATAAATATATAAATAATATTGGTCTAAATTACTGTGGTTAACTATCACATTGATATATTACCATCGGTTTTCATTACAGACATCCAAAGTGATATATGTCAGCTGTTGGCGTAGTGATATATTAGGGATTACTTCTAGTAACATTTCGAGCCGTCATCCAGGTAAACTTAGCTCGTGAATGAATAGTATATTGTGTTTGTAGTTAATATGGCGAAACATTTTTGGCCAAAATACATCAAATAAATTTTCCGGTAGAAACAGAGTTTAATTTTCTCTATTTGGTAATATCAACAGTTGTTGAATATCTGTCATGAGCATAGCGGCATTAGATGATAAACGTTTTAAATGAAGAGAAAAAGTTGTCATTAAATTTTAGGTATAGCCTTGACAGATATTCAACAACTGTTGATATCACCGTGTGGAGAAAATTAAACTAAACGTTACTACTGGAGAAATATTTTATCTATTTTGACCAAAAGAAATGTTTTTCTTTAAAAACCGTCAAAAATACTGCCCTAAATTCCCGTTCCCCTATACTTCCACCTTATATTAAACGTTTCCTCAAATACTGGGGGGGGGAGGGGGGGGGGAGAAAGAATCTAAAACAACATTTTCAAGCTAAACTCTTGCCTATTAATCAGGGCCGTCCTTAAGAGGTGTGCAAACGGCGAGGCTCGCTTAGGCAACATGGTAATAGACAAGCTGGGCTGGGCTCCCTGTATAGGCAGGCGATCTAGCAAGTATTGTAAAGAGTGTAAAAACAAATTAAAACATAATCATGTGGTTAGATTCATTGAACGAGTGATACAAGTATATGTCCCACGATAACTTTTTAACGCCTCAACAGATTTAATTGAAACTTAGCACAGTTGTTATGTGCTTCTGGTTTTTTTACAGGTCAAATTTGTTGGGGAAGTAAATCAAAGGGTTAGAGAAAAATAACCCCTTATATTATTGGTACAAACACAACTTCTAGCATTAATTATTATTACATATATTAACCATTTAGGGTATTTCCTGATACCTTATATGGCTGAAAATTAGTCTTTAAGTTCAAATACTGTAATAGCACTAAACAAAAATTAATTTTGGAGTGGGGGGAGGGGGGGTCCCACATACGAGGTTTACCCAGTGCCCCACGTCTATTATGACTGATAAAGTTTATTTTTGTCACATTATAATATTATATGAAATTCTTTAGTTTATAAAACGCCAAAAATAGATTTTTTAATGACGGTAGTAGTTTTCTTACGCGATCGATTGAAAATTACCACGATTTGTGGATGCATGATTTATATAATCTACTCGATATCTCAAATCACCCTACTTTCGTTGAACATTCATTTATGTCTTGTGTTCCATTTTATTTTTAAAAGATGTCGTGCCATCTTAAAAAAAACACTATTCCACCACGTCATACGTCAGATGTATGTTCGTCAAAACACTTACTAGAGTGAAAGGTTAAAGTTAATCAATTAAATGGTTTCTGAATGAAGATAAAGTTTGGCGTCTGAAGTCTTTTGGCGAGGAAGATGGATCTTCTGTGGATTGGTTTCCTCCTCGTCTTTGACATTTCTGGATCGTTCCAAGGTTGTAAATAGAGGCAAACGAACTAAGAGATGTGTAGTTTGTGAACGATTAGTTCAAATTGAACTACTCTGGCCAACTTCACTAGTCGGAGCTAGTTCATCGTTCCGTAACGAACTAAGAAATGACGCGACGGTAAACAATTATTGTGATTCGTCGATTGAAACTCTTTGTCACGGGAACGGCAAGACAAGTAGGGGGATATGATATCGCTATATAAAGAATAATTAATTACTTTTATCTTTATTTTCTTACGAATAGACACACTGAAAATACAAACATTCATTTTTAGATCAACATAAATGATAATAATAATAATAATAATAATAATAATAATAATAATAATAATATTTAGCACCGCGTCTTACTTACTACCCGTTCGGGTTATACGCCTTAAGTACTAATTACGCTAATGGATTAGGAATTGTGAAGGTTGAATTAGAGGAAGTGAACCCGCATTTGCGTGGAGGGTGAGAGGAAAACCATTTAGGAAAAACCACCCCCAGTTCACCCGACCGAGATTCGAACCCTCGATCTCCCCGTCCTCAGCAGTCGAGCTCAACACGTCTAGCGCAACATAGATAACAGTTCACAATATTATTATTAGCGTTATTCCATTAAAAGTGATAGCTGCAGGTAGATCTAACTTTTTCCATCTGTAAATACATAGATATACAGTGTGTCCGAAAATTAATTTCTAACAATTCTCTCCAATATTTTCTCCTGGGTGCTTTGTGGATCACTAGATGCTCGTATGGAATGTTTATAGCTTGGTTACTTCAATAAAAAGAATTTAGATTTTTTTCTGTGTTTATATTTGGTAATTGTATGTTTGTTCGTAGATATTTAAATTAGCTTTAAAGTTGTAAATATATTTTTTTGGACGCCGTGTACTTTCACCCGTTCGTGCCGACGAGCACCCTTCTGTGTGTGCGGCACGGTGTGTAACTTACACTCCTTTCCAAACTGATTTTATTTTCTCGTTGGTGTGAATTTGTAAAATAAACAACAACCAAAACGTTGGGGACGAGCGCAGGTAAAATGTTCGTGAATTTCGGACGGAAGTCGCGCCTCGCCCATTCATATGTAAATTGCGTTGTCGACTCTACAAACCAACATTATCTAAACCGGTGGTAGTCTGTATTGGTTTTCTAGTTCTATTTCGCGCTGATTGCTGTTTGCTTTTAATACCCTCTAACCGCGTTGGCTGGGGACAAGAGACGAATTAAAACGCCATCAACTGTGAATAACCCTTGACTATCAAAATAAAACCAATCCAATCTTTCTCTAGATTTTTTTATTACAAATAATTGTAATTAATTTTAAACCAATATTAGCATTGGGTGGAGTTGGAGTTCCCCTTCCTCCGAAAATTGATCATTGGTGAAGTCAGTCGAGGGACTACTAGTTGTTGGAGATGTTGATTCTGTTCTGGTGTAGGGTTAGCTTATAAGTTGTGTGCTTATATAAAGAGCTAGTTTATTACGTGTGGGTTAAAATTTCCTAAAAATTAAACAAGTTTAATAACTTTTTTTTTAAGTGACCTGGTGGTTTAGGGGTAAGGTGTCAGACTTCTGTGCTGGGGGTCCGGGGTTAAATCCTCGAACCCGGCACAGATTTATCTGATTGCCAAACCCTTCCTTCACCTCTGACAAGGCGTGTATTAACCACAACTTGTGAATGTGTGGAATGTCAGGCCTCCACCGTGGTTCGGATCCCACGTTAAACTGTAGGTCCTCAATTTCATCTCGCAATCACCCTACCATTACACATTAGCGTAAGTGCGTATAACCCGAACGGGTAGTAAGACGTGGTGTTAATAATATTTTTTTTATCATTGTGTCTTACTACCTGTCAAGGTCATACGCTTAGGCTTAGATTATAATTACTCAAATGAGGTAGGGATGGAGAAAGAAGCATTTTTAGAGGTAATCTAACGGCATTTGCGTGGAAGGAGTCTCTGTAACCATTTAGGAAAAACCAACCCACACTATACCTGACCGGTATCGTGTTGAACTAGGCTGCAGAGGATGGGGAGATCGAGGTTAGAACCCCGGTTGGGTGGTTTTTTATTAAGTGGTTTTCTTCCACTCTTCCTCTATGCAGATGTGGGTTCACTTCCTCTAAATTCGACCTTCAGGATTCCTAATCCATTAGCGTAATTAGCACTTAAGCGTGTAATAAGACGCGGTGCTAAATTAAATAGACCTGACCGGGATTCGAACCCCGATCTTCCCGTCATCCCGCCTTAGACCGTTCGGACATTTAAGCGGATGAATCTAACTTCTTTTTTTTTACTTGTGACAACTTTTGTTACTCTTTATAATAATCTTCTGTCCTACGTTCTTAACATAACAAGTACGTCATTAACATAAACAGGTAAGCCTAAATGGTTTTAAGAAGGTGTTACAATTGTAGGAACAATGCTATTTTTTAAACTGTATATTTGTTATGTTAACTAACGATCTGCCTGTTATGTTAAGCGCGTAGAACAAAAGTTCACAAAAAAATAATTTTAAAGACGTCATTACTATTTATTTTTATCTTTCGAACAAACATTGTTTTCTAAAAATGAAGTTTACTTTTTTTAGTCTCCATTATCTCCTTTTCATACCCTCCTATCAATTCTTTAGCATCCCCTCCACTTTTATACGTTGTGGGCATCAAAAAACCCTACAAATATTACGATTTATATTTATAAACCCGCCTCGGTGGCGTAGTTGGCTAACGCGCTTGTCGTGTTGCGCTCGACTGCTGAGGACGGGGAGATCGAGGTTCGAATCTCGGTCGGGTGAACTAGCGGTGGTTTTTCCTAAATGGTTTTCCACTCTCCCTCCACGCAAATGCGGGTTCACTTCCTCTAATTCAACCATCCAAATTCCTAATACATTAGAGTAATTAGTACTTAAAGCGTATAACCCGAATGGGTAGTAAGACGCGGTGCTAAATATTTAATATATATATATTTATAAATGTGTAGCGAGTGAGACCATACTCGAGCCAGCCCTGAACAATCGCCAGGCTTGGGCCACCCCTCATAGCAAGGGGGTGGGTGGCATTCCAACGGGCCGAGGTAGGGCTAAACCAGAGAGGGGTGACAAGAGACAGTCAGTCGAGCAACGGGTCTTTGAGTGACAAGACTAAGAGTGCGCGTTTTCATGTTGTAATAGACGAGTGTGACGGACTCGAGACATGTGTATATAATAGACATATTAATAACTAATAATTCCTTGTAATGTTGTAGTTTAGTAATTAGAGTAGTGAATAAGAACCGTAACAGTGGTGGCAACGGTGGGATAGTACGTTATTATATTTTACTATATTAAACTACAATGGCTAGCGCTGTATTAATGCCTCGAACATTCGACGGTCAAAGTGACGTGTCAGAGTGGATCGCCCATTTTGAATTAGTAGCCACAGTGAACAATTGGTCGGATGACGCAACGAAATGCGCGTATCTTGCGGCAAGTTTGGCCGGTAAAGCGTTACAATCATATCTTGTTTTGGACCAAGAAGAACAAAAACAATATTCTAAAGTTAAAAATGGATTAAAAAAAGCTCTGGCCCCGGGGCAAGGAGACGAACTTTTTAAAGCCATGTTTCGTAACCGACGTCATGCACCCGCGGAACCACTCCCGTCGCTCGGGCTGGATTTACGTCGACTTTCAGCTAAAGCTTTCCCAAATTTAGATGTGGCTGTGAGAGATGTTCTCGCCAAGGACCAATTTATAGAAGCGTTAAATGACGCGCAATTGCGTTTATTTGTGCGACAGGCTAGACCTAAAACGCTTGACGAAGCTATGACTGTTGCTGTAGAAACAGAATCTACCCTCGAAGTGGAACGTTCGAGGACGCTACCAACCTACACAAGTGGAAATGAGACGCCCACCAACCCTCCGGGCATAGTGGCGGGTCTTACTCTGCAAGATATGGGCAAGCTGCTTCAGGAACAACAAAAGACACTTCAGGCCATGACGACAGCGATGCAGCAATTATCTACCACACTTTCTGCATCACGGGAGCGGGGTGACCGACGCCCATTACAATCATCATCTGGTCGAACAATGAGATGCTGGGCTTGTGGCGAAAACGGCCACCGACGGGCACAGTGCCCTCAGGGAAATGGCCAGCGGCCAGTGTGAACGAGTTCATGCTGGCCGGGACTTCACACGGGACCGCGAAACGCACGATGGCCAAGGGGACTTCACACGGGACCGCGAAACACGCGACGGCCAAGGAGGATCCACACGGAACCGCAAAATGCGCGCCGAATGGGGAGGCTTCACAAGAGACCGGTAAACGCGTGCCACCCGAGGAGGATCTACCCACGATCACGGAACGCGCGCTGGCTGAGAAGCATTCACACGGGGATGGTAGTTGCGAGGTAAGTTCACACGTGAGTGAGGGGCGCCAGATTGATTCGGCGTCCACACATGTCAGCGTGGACCACGAGGCTATCGACAGGTACCCGGGTACATTTGGGGTATGGAGTGTAGAGTCAGACGGGGCAGTATACGTGAACGGACATGTAGAAGGTTGTGCGGTTCGTATTTTAATTGACACTGGTGCCGCCGTGTCCTTAATACGTAGAGACGTGTGGGAAAGTATTAAAGGACGCTCTAATATGTCGGTAGCACCCACATTAGCTTGTATCGTGAACGCGAGTGGAGATCCAATAAATACGGAGGGAGAGGTTGAAATGACTGTGAAGATTGGTGTTACTCAAGTGCTACACAGATTACTAGTCGTGTGTAATATTACCCAACAGTGCATTCTTGGAGTAGATTTTCTCATAAAAAATCAGGGGGATGTTTTACTCTCTAGCTCAGAGCTAAGGCTAGGTGACTCAGTGGTAGGGTTGATAAGAGGTCCAAAAAATAATAATGTGAATGGAACTAGCGTGTGGAACGTAGCTGTGGACAAAACAATGATAGTACCATCATATAGTGAGGTGTTCACTCGTGGATTGGTTAACACAGCTCACGATAAAGTGACTGGATTGTTAGAGCCTTCGGCCAACCTTAGGGAGAAGCACGGAGTTATGGCTGCCCATGTATTGGCAAGTATACAGAACAAGGAATTACCAATTAGACTTATTAACCCAGGTCCCTCGCCAGTTACATTGCGGGCAGGTACGACGATAGGCAAGTTCTTTGAAGTACCTCAAGAGATGCCAGTTGCAACAATTGGGAAAATAAACACGAGTGACGAACGAGTAGAACATCTTTTTGACTTGACAAAATGCAAGTTGAACCAGGAAGAGCGCCAAAGACTATGCAGCTTGCTAAACGAGTTTAGTGATATCTGCTCCAAGGGATCAAATGACCTGGGGAGAACTAATCGTATTTATCATCACATTGAAACAGGTAGTGCTATTCCTATCAGGCAGCCACCAAGACGTCTCCCAATACATCGGCGGGGAGAAGCGAGCCGGGTAGTGGAGGACATGATCTCGGATGATATTATACAACCGTCATCATCTCCATGGAGTTCTCCCATTGTCCTTGTGCAAAAAAAGGATGGAACAACAAGATTTTGCGTGGACTACAGGAAGCTAAACGCAGTAACACAAAAGGATGCTTACCCTCTTCCACGGATCGACGATCTCCTGGACTCACTAGGAGGTGCAACATCGTTCAGTACCCTGGATATGGCATCAGGATACTGGCAATGTGAAGTGGCCCCCGAGGATCGCCCAAAGACCGCATTTTCAACAGGGGAAGGGGGGCTATATGAATTCAAAGTCCTACCTTACGGCGTGTGCAATGGACCTAGCACTTTCCAACGTCTAATGGATTTAATTTTAGCTGGGTTGCAGTGGAAGTCCACACTGGTTTATCTAGATGACGTAATAGTTTATGGGAAAACATTCAATGAACATTTACTTCGACTTCAAGAAGTGTTCTTACGTTTGCGAGAAGCAGGGCTAAAACTAAAGCCTTCAAAGTGTCAGCTCATGCAGCCTCAAGTCAATTTCTTGGGACATACCATCTCAGGACGGGGAATTTCAACAGACCCACAGAAGGTGCGTGCTGTTGAGGAGTGGCCGGCACCAAAAGACATAGAGGAACTTCGGGCATTTCTAGGAACTGCTTCATATTACCGCAGATTCATTAAAAGTTTTGCAAACGTGGCTGCACCTCTTTACAAGCTTACACAAAAAGGGGAACGGTTTACCTGGGATCAAACCTGTGAAACAGCTTTCAAAGAGCTAAAGAAACGCCTTACTTCCAGTCCTGTTCTGGCATTTCCTTCACCTGAAGATAACTTTATTCTAGATACAGATGCAAGCAATATAGGTATAGGTGCTGTATTGAGCATTAAATGTGATGGCGAAGAGAAGGTAGTAGCCTATATGAGTCGCACATTGACAAAGGCAGAGCGACATTATTGTGTGACAAGAAAGGAAATGTTGGCTCTAGTTGTTGCCACCAGACATTTTCGGCACTATCTATACGGCAAGCCATTTATTGTCAGAACAGACCATAGCTCCTTACGCTGGCTTCAATCGTTCAAAGAGCCAGAAGGGCAGGTTGCACGCTGGCTGGAACAACTTGCTGAGCTGGAGTTCACAGTACAACACCGAAATGGCAAGTCCCATGGGAATGCTGATGGCCTATCCCGGCGGCCATGTCAACAATGTGGAAGAGAGAGTGCGAAGGAAGATGCATTTGAAGCACCTAACAATTTCAAGGGAAGTTTAAGTAAAGTACTGGATGTGAATTTTCTTGCGATCAACAGCTTCGGATGGTCGCTAGAAGAACTACAGAAGAAACAGGAAGAAGACCCTGTAGTTAAACATGCAGTGCAGTGGTGTAAAGCGGGAGAACAGCCACCCCGAGACTCAATCGTGCAAGAAAGTCGTCAGGTGTTAAGACTATGGGAACAATGGGATAGTTTGACAGTAAGGGACGGCTTGGTGTATCGACAGGGGGAGGGAGATATTAGGAACAACAGACTTCAGCTACTTCTACCACGAGACCTAAAAATTGAAGTCATGGAGGCCCTCCATAGTTCACCAACAGGAGGTCATCTGGGATTCAAGAAAACGTTAGAGAAAGTTCGGGAACGGTTCTATTGGCCTGGGCATCTGGAAGATGTGAAGGTGTGGTGCAAAGCCTGCCATGATTGTGCACGTAGGAAATCCCCAAATATGGCTGCGAGAGCACCACTCATCAATCGTCGACCAGGATACCCATTACAACGAATCTCCGTAGACATCTTGGGCCCACTCCCTGAGACCACCCAAAACAATAAATACATCCTGGTTGTAGCGGATCATTTCACGAAGTGGACAGAAGCATATGCCATGCCTAACCAGGAAACTGTGACAGTGTCAAGGATAATAATTGAGGAATTCGTGTGTCGGTTTGGAGCTCCTGATGAAATCCACAGTGACCAAGGGCGTCAATTCGAAGCTAAGATATTTCAAGAAATGTGTTTTTTTCTGGGAATCAGGAAAACAAGGACTACACCATACCATCCCCAATCAGATGGATTAGTCGAAAGGTTTAACCGCACTCTTCTAGCCATGTTGAGCCAGTGGGTTAACGAGCGACACAATGACTGGGACAACTTCCTCCCCCAAGTCATGTTAGCCTATAGGTCTAGTCAGCATGAGTCAACAGGCTACACACCGTTTTATCTCATGTTCGGGCGAGATGTACGACTACCAGTTGATGTTGCATTCGGTCACCCGGAAAAGGTGTTTTTGAATGAAACCTTATTTGTGCAAGCCATGCGAAGCCGTTTCGAGTTGGCGTACGAAAAAGTTCGAGAAAAACTGGGAAACTGCCAACACGTACAAAAGACGCTTTATGATCGACGATGTTCGGGTTCCCCTTATGAGGAAGGGCAGCGAGTGTGGTTACTTAGCAGTGCCGTTAAACGTGGATGCTCACCGAAACTACACCGCCCATGGGAAGGGCCTTACGTGATAATAAAACGAGTTTCCGATGTCACGTATCGTATCAAGAAAGGCCAAAAGCGCTTAGTTGTCCATTTCAACAGGCTCAAGTTGTACCAGGCTCTAGACACCGAAGGCGAGAACAAAGAAGCTCCTAAGGTTGTAGGAGAACCTGAAACACGGGAGGAGGAAAAGGAACTGTCAAACCAAATGTCACGTGAGGGTCAAAACACCCACCCTCTCCAACAAGAGCACCTCCAGGTAAAACTGGTACCCGCAGGACTGAGGGAGCAGCTTCAACAAACACGAGCGTGCGAGCAGGGGGCAGAGTCCGAACGGCGCTACCCAAAAAGAGACTCGCGTGCACCAGAGCGGTATCAAGCCGGGTATAATTTTGTGGGCACTGGGACGTGCCCAAGTTACGAGGGGGGTAGTGTAGCGAGTGAGACCATACTCGAGCCAGCCCTGAACAATCGCCAGGCTTGGGCCACCCCTCATAGCAAGGGGGTGGGTGGCATTCCAACGGGCCGAGGTAGGGCTAAACCAGAGAGGGGTGACAAGAGACAGTCAGTCGAGCAACGGGTCTTTGAGTGACAAGACTAAGAGTGCGCGTTTTCATGTTGTAATAGACGAGTGTGACGGACTCGAGACATGTGTATATAATAGACATATTAATAACTAATAATTCCTTGTAATGTTGTAGTTTAGTAATTAGAGTAGTGAATAAGAACCGTAACAAATGTATACTCGAAACCCAAATAAAAGGCCTTTGGTAGTAAGAAATTATTTTTGGGAGGCCCGTTATCCTACCACACAGTATTCTGCTAAGAAATAAGGCTTTCAAAAACGGGCTTTTTACTCACCTCGGTGGTCTCATGGTATAAGGTGCTGCTAACCCATTAGACTAGACTGCCGATGACGGGGAGATCGTGGTTCGATCCCGATCGGGTGAACTGAGGGTGGTTTTTCCTAAACGGTTTTCCACTCTCCTTCCACGCAAATGCGGGCTCACTTCCTCTAAATTAACCTTCCCAATTCCTAATCCATTAGCGTAATTAGTACCTAAAGCGTACAACCCGAACGGTTAGTAAGATGAGGTGCTAAAAAAAAAAGCCCATCCCTTGTCGTGTGTGTGGCGGGCGACGTGATATCTCCCTGATTGACAACTGACGACTGCTGCTCTCAGTTGACCTGAAGGGTCGACGCCCTCCCGGCCACCTGTGTTGTTCCGTCTGATGACTCATAGCTGCAGGCCTTTCAACCTCCGTCACGTGGGCTTAGAACACACAGCACCAGATATTTGGTTTGAAAGTGACAGCTGCAGACAGGGCCCATTTAGGACCTTCTATTTCTATAGGCCTGTGTGGCCGATATTTATACTCATCTTTATGCTCATTTAATCGTTCACACACACACACACACACAGAGAGAGAACAGTTTCACAAATGTAAACATAGCATTCAGAATCTATCTCAATTTTCGGAACAAATGCTGAAGCTTCTTAAAGATGAGATTGGTAAAAAAAAAATATCTTCAAGCAACAAAGGGCAGCAGCAATTGTCGCTTTCACTACTTTCATTTGAAAATTATGCTATGCGACAATTGATGACTCAATTTCTGAATTTGCAAATACAATATGTCGGTAAGTGAACATTTAAACATTAAACTGAAAGTATCTACCAGACCTACATTACTGCGTCTGTGATTGTACCAATAAGGTTGGCCTATTGTTTTTGTTTTTCGAATATCAAAATAAATATTTTAAATAATTTTTTTTCTTACTTTAGGATTGTTTTTGTCATCCAAATAAATATTTTAAATTACAATTTGTTGTTTTTTCGTTTGGGATTTTTTTTGTTTTGTTAAGGGCCAATGTATTATTTCAAGTGAAATATGGTAGGCCTTAAATGGTCCGGCCCTAGGTACTGTGCCTAGTCGGCCTGAGAGATAAAGTGGCCCTGTCTACGAGATGGGATTTGGGAAGGGCATTTTAGAGAATCGGACAGAGTTGTCACACACCTGGAAAGCACGGGGAATTTTCGGGTGAACCCCATCTCCACGCCAAAATTCTGTTTTACCTGCCAAAATGTATCCCGCGTCTACACCAGACAAAATATTCGAGAAAAGGGACGACCTTTTATGCCAAAAGTATACCTAAATGGGGAGCAAGAAACAAACTTGAACGAAAATATATTGTACATTACAAGTACGATATTAGAGATACCAAGCAAAATATTGCACTTAAAAAAAAAAGATGAATTAGGATGGTTTATACAGACAGGGAAAGCAAAGAAACCCTGGAAATTCAGGGATTTTCTTTAGCGCAACGTCTTACTACCCGCATGGGATATACGCACATGCACTAATTAACATAATATGATATTGATGGCTGAATTTAGATATTTAGATATATATATATATTTATATATAATACATTATATTATAATTATTTTATCGTATTTCGAAATATTTAACTGAATAAAATATTTTTCTTCACTTCGTGGGTGCATCATTGTAAAAAACTCGTTTCCGTCATGTTCAACCACGTGATTTAAATTTGTTGGTCGCCATTTTGAAGATATTTTTGCTAGACCTAAGCTTCGTGCCTGACCTCAAATAAATATATACATAATATTGGCCAAAATTACTGTGGTTAACTATCACATTCATATATTACTATTATTATTAATTATTATTATTTATTATTATTATTATTATTATTATTATTATTATTATTAGCACCGCGTCTTACTACCCGTTCGGGTTATACGCACTTACGCTAACGTGTAATGGTAGGGTGATTGTGAGATGAAATGGAGGACCTACAGTTTAACGTGGAATCCGAACCACGGTGGAGGCCTGGCATTCCTCACATTCACAAGTTGTGGTTAATACACGTCTTGTCAGAGGTGAAGGAAGGGTTTGGTAAACAGATAAATCTGTGCCGGGACCGAGGATTGAGCCCCGGACTCCCAGCACAGAAGTCTGACACCTTACCCCTAGTCCACCAGGTTAACTATCACATTCATATATTACCATCTGTTCTCATTACAGTGATCCAAAGTGATAGATGTCGGTTGTTGGCTTAGGGATATATTAGGGACTATTTCTAGTAACTTTTTGAGCTGTCGTCCAATTAAACTTAGGTCATGAATGAATTATATGTAGACTACCAAAAGAGTATCCAGAACTATTTTCGTGTTGCCACTTTATTTACCATATCGTGTCCGTGATGGTTAGCGAGGCCAACGAACTGCAGGCCGCGTGAGACAATTAATACCTGTATAGCTGGTAGTCTCTGTACCGTACACGTCTGCTGCGTCATGTCCCAACGTACACTCGGCGACACACAATGTATACTGTACGTGTGAATGTTTCAACAAGCTCTGCCTACCTTGGCAACACTTCAAGACGCGCCAATTTACCCGTGATATGTATCTCACCCACTCTGTCCCCGTTTGACCATTCATACATAGGTTGTTCAACACACCTCACATATTCCCGTTGAATGTCTCATGGCAGGTTCACACTGAGCTGCGTACGCTATGTATGCTGTGTTCACTGTCTTAGCTATAGTCTGTTCAGCGTAGGAATTGTTTTCTGAAAAGCCTTCTTCCCTACCAGAAATCTTTAATATAATAGGATATTGGTAGGAACAAATACCTTTCAGAGAGTAATTCCTACCGTGAATGAAGTATACGTCACGTCGTGTTTGATTCGCGGCTTTATTTTCAAACTTCGCTGATGGTGGGTTCGTGCAATAGACCGGCAGTCGTATACCCTGTTAATGGTAGGATTGACTGTTTGGAAGGTATTTTTTTCCCTACCTAAATCCTATATATTACGTAGAATTCTGGCAGGAAAAGGGCCTTACAGGGAACAATTCCTATCAAAAACAGACCATATCTGCCATATGCAGCTAATATGTGTGTGTGTGTTTCTGTCTTTACGCACCCTCCCAAAGCCCCTACATGACATATAAAGCGGAAACTGTACACAATGTGATAGTAAGACCACGGGACAGAACCTAATGGCGCCTGATTTTTTTTTTTTTTTGCTGAAGCTAGTTTACTTAAGGTCAAAAAGAGACAATATACTATTTCAAATTCTGCTCCAGCTATTTTGATTACATTTCGTATTTAGGCATTGTTTGACATTATAAACAAGAGGGAAACTTTCATTTCCCCATGGAAATAAGCGAAAATGTCCTATTTTTTTTTATCTCGTATCTTATCACTCTCTGAAATGAACAGTAACTTAACATTTCAAAGTTGTTAGACTCTTAAAGATATGGCACTTTTATTTGAAATAATATTTGATAAAAAATCAATATTCACCCAGTTAATGTAAATATATTTTCTTAAAAAGAACTTTGGGAAATTGGGAGCAGAAAATGCTATTTCATGTAAGTTATGCTCTTTGGTGGTGTTCTGCTTCCTCATCTTCCCGTTATGTTTCTATAACATTTTATTTTGTTTCCCATGTCTTATGATCTATAAGTATGGTAATTAGATAAAATAGCGAGAAAGACTGTGTGTATTACCGTACGATTTATTTCTGAAAGAAGGCTTCCAAAAAGCTATTGCTACGGTTCTGTCTAAATCCTCTGGGTGGTCCTTTTTATTCTACTGAGTAATGTATAAATGTTCTGTCGTCGATTGTACTGGCAGGCGGGCAGAAGACGCCCAAGCAGAATGGTAAATAAACTCCCTAACGGTCACAAAGGGTATGTACCAGGCGTGATGTGAATGTAACGAGTCGCTCCTTGGCAAATACAATGACTTAGCACGTCTTGGAGATGTGCTGTATCGCTTGATTTACTTTCGTGTATCGGTGTTTGCTACTTCAGGGTCAGGGACGGTGTATTTGTTGTTTTTATTAGTGTACTTCAGGGCCAGGGACAATAGGACACTCGGGTACCAATGGAAATGTGCCGTGTGTATTAGATGTTAATAGGCAATATTTTAAGGCACATGGACCAGTTTCATAGTCAGACCTAGTACGCCTCAAGTGCGGTGCTATACTAAATACAAAGGGTGACCTGGCGGTCTAGGGGTAAGGTGTCAGACTTCTGTGCTGGCGGCCGGGGTTCAATCTTCGGTCCCGGCAAGGATTTATCTGATTACCAAACCCTTCCTTCACCTCTAACAAGACATCTTGTGAATGTGAGGAATGCCAGGCCTCCACCGTGGTTCGGATTACACGTTAAACTGTAGGTCCTCCATTTCATCTCACAATCACCCTACCATTACACATTAGCGTAAGTGCGTACAACCCGAACGGGTAGTAAGACGCGGTAATAATAATAATAATAATAATATACTAAATACAATACGACACCTACCTAGACCAGAATGGAATGGACCAGTTTCGCAAATAAAACTGGTCCGTTTCATTCTGGTCAACTTGGGCCGTGTTAAAAGCTGACTGAGAAACTGGACCCATGCCTCTTATCCAAAAGTTGTATTGTGACTAGGGATTAAAATTTTCAAAAAAGGAGTGGATACATTTATATTATTACAAACAAATGAAACAGGACTATAAAATAGAGCACTTATAGTGTGTAAAACGCATGGTCTAAATTTTAATATTAGGCTTCAGACATAGCATTCGAAAGTAATACCGATATATTTATTGAAAAACTCCGCTTTAGAAAGAAGAAGAAAAAATCGTTACCCTACATGGACTCGCCCGCTGGCAGTTTTATTGCTTGCCCGCTGGCAGCCAGAAAGACCCCAACAGATGCAATCTGAGGTTGGCGCCCCCCTTCGCGATGGCTGCGACTGATAGCCCCGCGGTGACTTACTGTACTTCTGAGATGTTCCCGGAACTCGCTCGGTGCACGCTGGCGACGCTACAATATTACCAGGAATATATTAAGGAGCTAGAAGAGTCTCATAAGACATTCATGAACTTTGGGATAATGATGTTACTGAATGGAGCCCCTCTATGTCACTTGAGTTAAATTATTATTATTATTACCGCGTCTTACTACCCGTTCGGGTTACACGCACTTACGCTAATGTGTAATGGTAGGGTGATTGTGAGATGAAATGAAGGACCTACAGTTTAACGTGGGATCCGAACCACGGTGGAGGCCTGACATTCCTCACATTCACAAGATGTCTTGTCAGAGGTGAAGGAAGGGTTTGGTAATCAGATAAATCTTTGCCGGGACCGAGGATTGAACCCCGGCCGCCAGCATAGAAGTCTGACACCTTACCCCTAGACCGCCAGGTCACCTCACTTGAGTTAAAGATAGCTTACAATTATTTTAATTTGATTTTAGCACCGCCCGCATCTCACTTCCCGTTCGGGTTGTACTACTATGTACTAACTACACTAATGTGTTAAGGATTAGGATGGTTTAATTTATAGGAAGTGCATCTGCATTTGTGTGGAGGGAGAGTGTAAAACCATTTAGGAAAAAAAACACCTCAGTACACCCGACCGGGATTGAACCCCGATCTCCCCCGTCTTCGGCAGCCTAAGGTTGTGATTGTTACAACGCGTCAGACGCGCGCGGCTACAAGAGCGACTGACGCGTTTTAAATACCATAAACTATCGCAGACGAGACAATTTTTTGTTTGCCATTAAATGGATAGTTATTAAGATTAATCATTAGTTATTAGTATTAATAAAATTGAACCGGCAGTTTTATCTTAGCCCTGTGCTGTTCGAAAAAAACCCACCATTTAATAACTAATAAAATTTCGTTAAAAAATTAAAACATCGTGAAGGAATTTCTCGTATATTTTTATTGCTATGTACTAAATACTACCGTATTTATTAAGGTTTTACTGATTCACTAGTAAAACCTAAATAAACTCTAATATTTAGTAAATATATTAAAATGTGTCAATGACAATAAAAATATTAAGAGAGCCCCTAAAACAATGTTTACTTTAAAATAAACGTTTATCAATCAAGAGATCTTACTCTCGCTTGATATAAGAACTTTATTTTTGATTTCATAATATAACCCACATCTAAATGAAAGGAGGAAGGCTTTTAAAAAAAAAATTATAAAAAATATTAAATTAGCTCATTTTCAATAAGCTCTCATACGAAATGGTAACAAACACAAAAATACCCGCCTCGTTGGCGTAGTTGGCTAACGCACTTGTCGTGTTGAGCTCGACTGCCGAGGACGGGGAGATCGAGGTTCGAATCTCGGTCGGGTGAACTGGGGGTGGCTTTTCCTAAATGGTTTTCCACTCCCTCCACGCAAATGCAGGTTCAGTTCCTCTAATTCAACCTTCTCAATTCCTAATCCATTAGAGTAATTAGTACTTAAAGCGCATAACCCGAACGGCTAGTAAGACGCGGTGCTAAATAATAATAATAATAATAAACAACACACATAATTATATATACACACTATTTTTTCAAATAAAACCGTCACTACATACTCTTATAATTTGTGTGTGTTTATACTTCATAACTGCCGCTCCCATAAGAAATAAAACACTGTAAAGATATTTCCCTCCAAGCAGGTGGCGCCCTTAAACTGTATTCTATACGTCCTCTGGCTTAATGGCTTTGTTTACGCTACGACAAACCGAAGGTTACGTCAACTTCCTCCTACGTATTCTGTTGGGGACAGACGAAGTTGTACATTGTGAACCTTGAAAACTCAGGTTTAACATAAAATTGTGTCCGTTTCCTCAAAACACTCTGTGACTGTGTGACCTTCTTCTCGCGGGTCTTTTGCTCACGTCACAACTACTATGTGACTGGATATTGTGACTCGGTGGATAGGGACTCAGGTTACAGGTCTGGAGGATCTTGGTTTGATACTAGGCGACGCCTAAAACCCATATTTATAATTTGCTATTCTTCATAGTGCCCAGATATTCTCACATCACATGTATTACGATCGGATCTAAAGATTTTGCTGTCCTAGGTTAAGTTAGTTTTGAAAGTCTTCTTCTAATATACCGTGGCCCTTTATTTACAAGAACTTTAAATACTAGCACTAAAAAATTATTGTTGTCATTTTCAATTTCGATCCAGCGAACGTAGATTTTCTTGGAAGGTAACTCCAACAGGATTGTGAAGCCTTGGAGCTCTAGTATGATTGACATAGGAAAAACCTTTTGGATACTAGAAAACATAGCAAATTAATTAATTGTAGCGCCTTGTTTCCCAACTGGTATCTCGAGGAGCAATACCGCTCCGTGGGCTCTTTGCTTCTTGTTTGCGCAAATAAATTTTGAGTTAGAATTTTCAATCGAACCTAATCACCGGAGCCAATACGTAAGACCCCCCACCCCTCCAGTCCCTGAGACAAACAACACACTAGTTATTCTCGTACGTTCATGCCCAATTATATAAATATATTTGATACCCGCCTCGTCGGCGCAGTTAGCTAACGTGCTGGCATCGTGTTGAGCTAGACTGCCGAGGACGGGAAGATTGAGGCTTGAATCTCGGTCGGGTGAACAGGGCGTGGTTTTCCACTCTCCCTCCACGCAAATGCGGGCTTACTTCTTTTATAATAAACCTTCCTTATTCCTAACCCATTAGGGTAATTAGTACTTAGGTGCGGCAGAAGGGAGCGCGAGTAATTTTACAGATTTTATAGCATTACATTTTTTTGGTCAAAATAGATAAAATATCTCTCCAGTAGCAACGTCGAGTTTAGTTTTCTGCACATGCTAATATCAACAAAAAGTGAATATCTTTCAAGGGTGACCTGGAATTTGGTCAAAACGTTTTCTCTTTATTTCAAAAGTTTTGACCAAATTCCAGGACACCCTTGACATATATTCAAGATCTGTTGATATTAGCATGTGCAGAAAACTAAACTCTTATGTTGCTACTGGAGAAATATTTGATTTATTTTGGCCAAAAAATGTAATGCTATAAAAACTGTAAAACTACTCGCCTTAAGCGGTTAACCCGAACGGGTAGTAAGACGCGGTGATAGATAATGATAATCATAATCTATATGTATTCCCTTTTCGTCTATATTAAAAACTTTTTTAGTTTTTATTATTATTATTTTACTTTGAGGATTATATCAAAGTTAATTACATTTTGTATATAGTTTACGTTAATTGGTGGCATTTTGGACGTTATTAAGACACTGTTCCTAATGTCATTAAATAGAGGTTATCGCCCCCCACCTCCCCAAAAAAACTATTGAGCTCTTGAGTTTGCACAAAATTCCAACCACTCCGTAAACCAAAAAACAAGGGCTCAATAGAACTCGGAACAAAAAAAAAGTAGTATTCTGATAGGAAGAAATTTTAGATTTTTGTTGTTGTTGGTCAACATTGATAACATTTTACACTATTTGTGTTGGTTTATAGGCATTGAAAATATCTATCAAGAGTGACAGCTGCAGAATACATTACTTGACGTATGAACACATGAAAGTGTATCTAGTAACTTTTTATAACTGTCAGGTAAGGAAGGGCTCTTTCTATAAAAATCGGATTGTTAATTTTTTTTTAACAACGCTAATGTGCTAAGGATGTAGAACGTTGAATATAGAGGAAGTGTGCCCGCATTTGCGTGGAGGGAGAGGAAGGAAAAACCACTCTCACAGTACACCCGGCCGGGATTTGAACCCTGATCTCCCCGTCAAGCACAGTACCAGTCTATTCTGAGAGTTTGTTATTATTAGCACCGCGTCTTACTACCCGTTCAGGTTATACGTACTTTCGCTAATGTGTAATGGTAGGATGATTTTGAGATGAAATGGAGGACCTACAGTTTAACGTGTGATCCGAACCACAGTGGAGGCCTGTATTCCACATATTCCGAGAGTGACTCAATTTATCCTCAACATTTGATTGGAGGTGTCTCGTGATTGCATCTGCACTAACTCTCTCTTTTCAAAACCATTAAATTAATTGTATTTGTAAATAAAGAGCTGTCTATTGTGTTGCCTCTAGTTCTCTCCAGAGGGGCACGCCCCGACGTGACGTCATCAGCTANGGGGGGGGGGGAAAGTGCGGCGTGTTTCGCGTATTCTTTTCACGATCCAGCGACTGCGAATAACAAACTTTTTTTCTTCTTACTAACAATGGTCGAAGCCTTGCCTTGTTCCGTCTTTTGTTTCCTCTGAGGAGGTCTCTTCTTGTCTTTTCTTCGCCAACTTTGTTTCTTGTCTTTGTGATCTAGGAAGCGTGTCGCGCGCTGACGGACGGATAGACAGACGGACGTACGTCGAGCGTGTCACCGACGGCTACTCCGTGACCAGAAGTACCGCCACCTCTCACATTAACCTCCCCCTCCCCCCACTCCACCTTTTCACTCTTACAACAAACACCCGGAAGTGATGAGACATCGGAACCCTTTTCTATGCTTCGCCATCTGGTGGAAGATTCTGGTTTCGTTTCCCCCCCAAACCCCATTCATCCAACATTCACCCCCTTGCCATCATGTCACATGATCGGCTCCTGCTGTTGTAAGATGCTCTCTTCCCCTCTACCCCTCCATATTTCCATGTGGTGGCTTTTCGGCCCTTTTATATTTTTAAGTTTTATATTTAAGTTTTTTTTTAAGTAACATATTTAATTTACAGTTTGAACTACTATCTCTTGTTTTTAGAAGGTTTCGAGACTTTTAAAGTCGGCCTTGGTTATTTTGGGGTAAATTTCTCGCCTCTGGACTCGATCGATGTTCGTGGGTTCAAACCCGGCTGGGGTCGATGGACTTTTCTTAAGTGTTAAAAAAAAATTCATCGCACAACTTCAATCGCAGGGGAATTAAAATTAAAGCCCTCGGTGCCATGTGGATTGTGGCATGCAAAAGGACTTAAAACACCGTTCCCGGTAAAATTGGTATGGCCTTTCGCTCTCGCTCATAGAAATTCCCGTGTGCTGATATAATTCTGTTCAGAAAGTGCACGTTAAATATCTCAAATAAAATAAATAAATAATGGGACGTGTAACATTGGAGGTGTTGCGCGCGCACACACACACACACACACACACACACTCTCTCTTTCTCTCTCTCTTCCCAAGATGTATTTCCACTAATGGGATGCGGATGAGAAAGGGATAACTCGGAGAAAGTGTACCGGTATTTGTGTGTAGATATAGAGGGAATACCACCCTCAGTACCACAGATAGAATTTGAACCCCGACCTCCCTTCATCGGCGACCCAGAATATCGTGATTGTGACGACTCAAATCACGTGACCACCGATGTGGGTACGTTTTTTTTATTGTTATTATGAGAGGATTGATGGACATGAAATAAGTTCACAGGCACAGTTTGTTTCAGAGAGTCGGCCACTTTCTCTACCGCGTGATGGAAACAGTCACTCTCAAACTCGTCGTCTTTTTTTTAAAATCGCTATCCCCTTTCGCCCAAGGTCACTAAGGTCCAGCACTCGCCTGGGTGGAGTATGGCACAACGCACAGGGCTTATACCCCCCCCTCCCCCCGCGCCACACACACACCAGGCTTATAGTCAGGCGTGCTAGACGTTCGCCAAACTACTGATCGCCCAAAGAAATATATACTGTCCAATTTTCCTAGGAAGAACCATATCTGACGGCTAGAAAAGCTACTAGGTTTACTTTCACCTATTCATACGTCAAGTCATGTGACCTGCGGCTGTCACTTATAATAGATATAAACGACACTAATAAAACAGTAAACTCGACACTCGCGACCCGTATGCAAGGACGATGCTGAGCACGGCCAGAGTACAGGCAGAGTATGAACCTCGTGCTAGTACGATCTATGACGCAATATCTTGAGTCTCGCCAGAGTCTGGTCCCGGGCTTGCTCAGGCTATACTCTGCCCGTACTCCGAGGATATGTCCACAACATGGCGCATAGACGATCGAGACACCTGTTTTCCCGACAGGCCTCATGCTCTGCTAGTGCTCAGAGGATATGTCCACAACATGGCGCATAGACGATCGAGACACCTGTTTTCCCGACAGGCCTCATGCTCTGCTAGTGCTCAGAGGATATGTCCACAACATGGCGCATAGACGATCGAGACACCTGTTTTCCCGACAGGCCTCATGCTCTGCTAGTGCTCAGAGGATATGTCCACAACATGGCGCATAGACGATCGAGACACCTGTTTTCCCGACAGGCCTCATGCTCTGCTAGTGCTCAGAGGATATGTCCACAACATGGCGCATAGACGATCGAGACACCTGTTTTCCCGACAGGCCTCATGCTCTGCTAGTGCTCAGAGGATATGTCCACAACATGGCGCATAGACGATCGAGACACCTGTTTTCCCGACAGGCCTCATGCTCTGCTAGTGCTCAGAGGATATGTCCACAACATGGCGCATAGACGATCGAGACACCTGTTTTCCCGACAGGCCTCATGCTCTGCTAGTGCTCAGAGGATATGTCCACAACATGGCGCATAGACGATCGAGACACCTGTTTTCCCGACAGGCCTCATGCTCTGCTAGTGCTCAGAGGATATGTCCACAACATAGCATAGACGATCGAGACACCTGTTTTCCCGACAGGCTATACTCTGCCCGTACTCCGAGGATATGTCCACAACATGGCATAGACGATCGAGACACCTGTTTTCCCGACAGGCCTCATGCTCTGCTAGTGCTCAGCATCGTCCTTGCATACGGGCCTTAGTCGATTTCTCTTCGAGTTATTTTACCCACTTTTATGTATATTCCATTCACGGTAGGAATTACTCTCTGAAAGGTCTTTTTTCCTACCAATATCCTACTATATAGTAGATTTATGGTAGGGAAAAAGGCCTTTCAGAAGTCAATTCCTACCGTGTATGGAATGTAGTAAAAATAGTAGGTAGTGTAAACTTTGGTCAATGTTGGCGACTTTCGGATCAATATAATTCCGTCTTATACCTTTAAAAAAATCCTCAGTTTGCTTTTAACTTTTTTATAACACGAATTAAATAATTCCTGAGTTAACGCTGCTTTTTGTGAGTGTTATTTATTTTATACTAAACAGTATACTATCAGCTATTGTCTAACATTTTAGAAGTACTATTGCTCATGTCAATAGAAAGTAGGAACTGATGTTATAAGTTGAAAGAATAGCGACGTATTCGTCGATATTGTAGATGAAAATAATGGTCTTGGGATTAAATGTATTATTAATAAAACTCTTAAATACGTCATTTAAAGTGAAACATAGGTTCAGTAAATAGATTTTAGTGGCCGCTTAGAACTAACCATTCCACCCCTGATACTTAAAATATCAATAATTTGTTTCTTCGGTTGGTATGAATATGTGAACATAACACACTCCGTGAAGTAGTTGTAAGTGCACCTTGCTATGAGCCTAGGAGGTCCCGGGCTCGATTCCCGGCAGGTACCTTAGGTATTTCCCCCCGAAAATGGAACCGCCCCAACGGTCACAGGGGGTTGGTTAGTCAGTCTTAAGTTAGGTTTAAGTGTTCACACTGGTTCCACACCCTCATACTCACTGTCACCATCACCTCATCTCATCGGGACATGGAAAGAGCCTCCACGGAAAGGAAGTACGATTAGTACATTCGGGTGTCCCCTGTACAACGGTACATTAGTACGGGCTAATTTTTCCACTATTGGGTTTGAAGGATGTAGCCTAAACACGCAGTATTATATTATTATTATTATTATACGTGAAAGTAGATCTACACATTTTTTCTAGCTGTCAGATATGTCCTAGTTGCGACGGTCTCCGTTTGATACCTTTCTTCCTACCAACCCGCTCAGCAGTGTTTGTTATTTACCTTCCCACGCGGACAAAGAACGAGCGAAATCTGTAAAATGGGGCCGGTGTCATTAAACCCTCCTTCCCTCGGTTGCTTTCCGTTCGGTTGGATGCAGGAGTGAACTGGACTTGCGGGACACTGGTAGATATCCCGGTGAGGACTGTTTGATTCGGATCTTCGTGCTGGACATAAATTAAACTACAATAAAGGTGCCAATTCAACTATATTTTAGGTAACCTGGCGTTCTAGGGGTAAGGTGTCAGACTTCTGTGCCGGGGGTCCGGTGTTCAATCCTCGGTCCCGGCAAAGATTTATATGATTACCAAATCCTTCCTTCACCTCTGACAAGACGTGTATTAATCAGAACTTGTGAATGTGTGGAATGACAGGCCTCCACCGTGGTTCGGATCCCAAGTTAAACTGTAGGTTCCTCCATTTCATCTCACAATCACCCTACCATTACACATCAGCGTAAGTGCGTATAACCCGAACGGGTATTAAGACGCGGTGCTAAAAATAATAATAAATAATATTTTAAATCCGCCTAGGTGGCCACGTGGTCTAACGCGCTTCTTTCGCAGTAGACTAGACTGCCGATGACGGGGAAATCGTGGTTTTAATCTAGGTCGGGTGTAATGAGGGTGTTTCCTTACAAAATGGTTTTCCATTCTCCCTCCACGCGAATGTGGGTACGCTTACTTAAAACATAAGCTTTCTAATCCCTATAACCATTAGCATAATTAGTACCCAAGCGTATAATTCGAACGGGTAGTAAGACGCGGTCCTAAAATAATATGAATATATAACCATACCGTTTGTTGTTTATTCTTACTATTTTGGAAAAATTACTTTCACTATTCCCTACCGAGATTAGAACCCCGATATCCCCGTCATCAGAAGGCGAGTCAACACGAGTGCGATGTCATATAGCATTCTGCCACTCAAGCGGGTAATCTCTATAACTTTCAAATAGATAGCAAGAGAAAACAAAACACGGCCTGTGCCCCGCGAGTATTTGTGTCCGCTCCCCCAAAACAGTTTCTGTTCACAGTTTAAAGTTGCCAATCAATCTCACCACTTTAGAGAACGGCCTCTGTTCTAGTGAAACTGTGGCTTGGAGGTCGTCTAGCTGGCTCCTTCCTCCCCGTCACGAGAGATATTATAGTAATTACAGTGGACCCATGGCTTCTTTGGTGCTGACTGACAGCTGACGGCTTTGGAAAGCTACCAGACCAAATTATGTATCCCTACGCTGAACCAAATGATCTGCAAAAACATGTGTTTAGCAGCTGTCTCTCCTGACAGTCAACATTTAGGTATATACCTAGATGTGAGCTGTCAGTCAGCACCAAAGAAGTCACGGGGCTACTGTACACACGTATAATACATACATACATATCACGCCGTTCCCTTACGGGGTAGGCAATAGACTGTGCATAAAGCTATACATAAAACTACTCTCTACTCTACACATCCTCACTAACTTTCTCCACACTTCCCTGTCCTCGCATACTCCCTTCTCTTCAACAACATCCATACATCGAGTCATTATACTCTTCTGTTATTAAAACTATTAATGTTTTTACCAAACCCTTCCTTCATCTCTGACAAGACATCTTGTGAATGTGGGGAATGCCAGGCCTCCACCGTGGTCCGGATTCCACGTTAAACTGTAGGTCCTCCATTCCATCTCACAATCACCCTACCATTACACATTAGCGTAAGTGCGTATAACCTGAACGGGTAGTAAGACGCGGTGCTAATAATTATAATATTAATGTTTCTCTTTTTCACACATTCATCTTATCGTCTTACATGGCATACCCCTTCCTTTTGATCAAGTTTCGAAGATCGAATTCTATAAAATTGTATCAAGTTCGTATTTCTTTCATCGCGCGCGGCAGTATTTGAACTGCGGAGCTAAGTGAATCTTTCCCCTGAGGCGTCGCATACCGTTGTGAAACTTTGCGAATATATTTCAACCGTTTAGGAAGGGAAAGGGTTCTGGGAGAGGGTATTGTTATTATATTTACCCATTTGGAACTCATTTCGGCCCATGACCAATTTATAACGTACACGATTCTCCATAATCGCCGACAGGTCATATGACACGTACACAGACAATTTGCCGAGTGTGTGTGTGTGTGTGTGTGTGTGTGTGTGTGTGTGCGTGTGTGCAACAAACACTCCCCCGTCCCCTTGAATGTGTCGCAGACGCGCACTTAACCTGAAACCACTGTTGCAATGTACAGTGTGATTGTCACAGGAAGCCGGCTGGCTATTCGAAAACTGGGAACCCATTTTGCCACAATAGCGGGGGGAAATAATTATAGTACAATATTGTATTTACATTATTAATAATTCAACTGAGACATACCCGTTTCGTTGGCCGCATGGTCTAAGGCGTTACTATCGAAGTAGACTAGACTGTCGATGATGGGGTGAATTGAGTTCGAATCTCGGTTGGGTGTACCGAGGGTGTTTATCTTCCCCCCAATGGTTTTTCCACTCTCCCTCCACGCAAATGTTGGTACGCTTCTTATAAATATGTCCTTCCTAATTCTTAAAACCATTAGCATAATTACTACATAAGCTTATATACCGAACGGGTAGTAAGACGTGTTATTAAAAAAAACAAGACAAATTTATAGAATGCTAACTTTTAATAACTTTATCGATGTTGGGGGTTGAAAGTGGGCTTTCTCTAAAAATCAGGGCTTAGTTTATCACTTCGGAAATAATTTGAATATGTTTGGATGCACGCTCTATTTTTTACCTTCCATAGACTGAGCTTTTTTAATTATGAAGTAAGACCTGGCGGTGGGGGTAGAAACCTTTCTTTGTAACTATCCGCAATCCGTCCTTGTAGTTATTTTATATCCGGGATATAATTACCAGGGAGCGGATTTTGCCTATTTCACTTTTATTTTCCTTGCTCGTAAAACATAGGCATTTGAGATATACAGGGGGTTCGGAAACTCGTAGCCCAAACTGCATGTATAGCTTGTTTGAAAAAAAACGAAAGGTGTCATTTTTCAATTTTCAGAATATGAAAAAAACCCAGATGAAATCCCTATACACTAACATCCGGAAAACTATGCTAATACCATTAAATTGTGTCCAAAGTTTCGTCATACAGCGCCGGGAGGGCAAAGCTCTCAAGCATGCGTGTACAACAGGTTTCATAGGAGCTAGGCGCGTGGCACTACACACCTCGACATCTCGGAGCACGGCAGCAGAACATACCACAATATTAATAGTAAACACCCCACCAGTTGATCTAGAAATGCGAATGCGTTCTGAAGGTCATCATTAATGGGCCTACATCACAGAAAGTTCTTGTCATTATTACAGGTGAAGTGCCGCGCGCCTAACTTCTCTGCAACGTGTTGTACACGCATGCTTGAAAGCTTTGCTCTCCCAGAACTGTACGCCGAAACTATGGTCATAATTTAATGGTATTGACATAGTTTTCAGGATGTAAATGTTCAGGTATTTTGTATTACTTTTGGTTCAAACAAGCTGTGCGTACAGTTTGGGCTATGACCTTACGAACAACCTATATATGCCTGTCATGCTATTACGAGTACAATATGTTAATTTTATAGTGTATATAATTGTTTATTTTGTTTGGGTTTTGCCTATTTTTTTAAAATCAATAAGTACCTTGATGTGCTTATCTCGGCCTTGACCTCTCACTTTTTCATGTGAAATGGATTTTCTGCTGAAAGAATGAGTCTAGTTTCCTAGAAATTTTAAGTTTCGGCATACTTGTTTGGAGTAGGTGTGAAAATCGACACCACGTGCTATAAATAGCTTCCACTGAGCAGAAATCGGGTGGAGGACAACGGCAGACATCTTGGGAATAAACGGGGACGCCTTTGCTGGATAAAAGTTCAACTTCTTCGGAAACGGAAAATTTGAAAATTTCTCCCTTGACATAGTGTGAAGTAGAATTCATTTTTTTCAAATTATAAAAAAATTATATCTGAAAATAAAACCCATTTCACCATTTAGAACCTAGAAAAGTATCCATTGATTAACATCGTGTGACCCGCTTCGGTGGTCGACTGGACTAAGGCGTCACTCGCGCAGTAGACTGATTGGACTGCCGACGAAGGTGAGATCGAGAATAGAATCTCGGTCCACTGTACTTAAGGCGTTTTAAACTAAATGGTTTTTCACTCTCCCTTCACGCAAGTGCAGATATGCGTACAACCCGAACGAATAGTGAGACGTGGTGCTAAAAAAAACCCAGCTCAAAGTGAATTGGCTTCAGGTAATTAAATAGCATGTATTAAACTCAATTTTATATTGCCTATTGTGTGCTTTTTTCCCCCCAATCATGTGCCTATTCTAGTACCTAAATCTCATATTTTGAATATCTATTTGCCTGCATATTTTAAATATCTTTGGTGCCTAAGAACCCGCTACCTAGTAATTGTATAACCAACTGATGAAACGATATCTATGCGCAGTGATCTGGTGGTCTAGGGTTAAGGTGTCAGACTTCTGTGCTGAGGGTCCGGTGTTCAATCCTCGGTCCCGGCACATATTTATCTGATTACCAAACCCTTCCTTCACCTCTGACAAGACATCTTGTGAATGTGGGGAATGCCAGGCCTCCGCCGTGGTTCGGATTCCACGTTAAACTGTAGGTCCTCCATTTCATCTCACAATCACCCTACCATGACACATTAGCGTAAGTGCGTATAACCTGAACGGTTAGTAAGACGTGGTGCTAATAATAATAATAATAATAATAGATATCTTTGCGCTGCAACAACCTGCAGTAAAAAAACACACTTTTAGTTCACAGTTATTTTGGCGGCCGATTGAAGGGGACGTGCTGTGCTGTGTATAAATCTAAACCGTGTCACAGGCTCTATCAATATTTTACGTGTTCATGTTTGTTTTTTTTCCCCCTCACACTTGTTTGTATGCCTTCGTTATGCTCCTCTTCTCCCC
>CABFVX010002195.1:40573-56545 GCA_902151425.1 Timema shepardi | reverse complement strand
CCACCGTAGTTCGGAACCCACGTCAAACTGTAGGTCCCCTCTGATTTCCACCATCATCATTCTCACGCATCGTCCTACCCTCTGGGGGTAGTAGAACTCGCCTTAAGGGTGTCCCCGGCTCAAAAATTAGTTCCTCCCAACGCCAGGAGAGCAGAGGTAAGATAAGGTCGATAGTACCCCATAAGCAGTCGATTCAGAACATGCACGATAAATACCTCTAATAAATTAAAAAATAATAAAATAAAAAAGTCTGTAAAACTTGAAAAAAAAAACCGAAGAATTTTATGACGTTACTTCGGTGACCTGGCGGTCTAGGGGTAAGGTGTTAGACTTCTGTGCTGGAGTTCCGGGGTTCAATCCTCGGTCCCGGCACAGATTTATCTGATTGCCAAACCCTTCCTTCATCTCTGACAAGACGTGTATTAATCACAACTTGTGGATGTGTGGAAGGCCAGGCCTCCACCGTGGTTCGGATCCCACGTTAAACTGTAGGTCCTCCATTTCATCTCACAATCACCCTACCATTACACATTAGTGTAACTGCGTATAACCGGAACGGGTAGTAAGACGCGATGCTAATAATAATAATAAACTTCTAGATCGTGATAATAAACGAGAATCCCTGTACGGGGGTTCCCCACAACTACTCCTTTCTGCGATTCATATTTTAAAACGACGTGGCGTGACCTAGGCTTGTTTTGAACACGTGGTGGACGCAATAGCTGGAACGTGGCGCTAGTTATTTTCTTAGTGACGTAAAAGGTGGTGTGATGTTTATAGGTTGGGACATATTGCCTGCATAATGTGGCCTTGTGACACATCCCGTACTAGCTTAAGCCTGTATGTAGACAGCACGCTGCTATAATACATACCGACCATACACAGATAGGAGTCGTCGGTTCAATTCCTGGTGGGAATAAAAATATGTATTAATGTGGATAAAATAGCAACACTCTAATGGTTGATATTGCGCGTCTGGGTTTCAACATTCGTAGCCCAGTTTGTGGAAGGATTAGCTAGTACTAATGTACTAATGTCTAGGGCACGCCTGAATGTACTGATCGTATATCCTTTCCTTGGAGGTTCTTTCCAAATTCCGTGTCACGATGAGATGATGGTGAGAATGATGTTGTGGAACCAGTGGTAACACAACCCTACTTAAGCACATTCAACATTATTTTGGTGGACGTTGGGGTAATTCCCCTTTCGAGAAAAAAATACCCAAGGGACTAACCGGTAATCGAACCCGAGATCCTTAGACTCTTAGTGAGATACCCAGACCATTATACTACGGGGCCAAGTAAGACTGTTATAGCATCTAAGTAATATTCTTTAAATTGAAAAATGGTGATTGGACACGGGAATCGAGCCCGGGAGTCCTATCGCGGTAGCTAGACCTACCTTTTGAGCTGAGCTGTATAAACTGTGGGTCCTGTTTTTAGTCTCGTCTCGGGTGTTGAGCAATCTCTCAGGATGAAATAACAAGCGGTTCAATCGTATCGACGTTTGCACGCTCTAACGCGTCTCTCTAGAGTTGGACCGCCATTTCCGCGGCGCTTGGGTTCTAATCCTGGTCGGGTGTTTTTACCACTCTCTCCACGTGAATGCGTGTACATGTCCTAAAAATTGTACCTTGGCTCATTCCTACTTTACTAGCGAAGTTGATATAATAAACTTATGATCCAGACATTTTGTAACTCCCACAAGTCCTTCATTTATAGGATTGTCAACGATATCGATTACAAAAAAAAGTATCGATTTATTTATTTAACTTATCTATCGCCTAATTTGGTAGCCACGTGATGTCATGTTAAGACTAGACTGCCGATGACAAGGAGATTGGAGCTCAAAGCCTGGTAGGGTAATTGAGGTGGGTTTTTTTCCAAAATATTTTTCCACTCTACCTTGACGCAAATGCGAGTACACTTCCTCTAGATTCAATCTTACTCATCTCTAGCTCATTTGCGTAATATGCGTATATCCCTAGCAGGTAATAAGATGCAATACTAATGTAAATTGATGTCTCGATTAATTTATTGATATATTTCATGCATCTTAACTTTAGTCGTCTTTTTCATTAACTTTTTCTTCCTTCCTATTTTTATTAAACTTTCAAACAACACATGGTTGTTAAGAGTTTGCATAGACCAATACAATTAAATACTTTGAAAACATTCGATCTATCGTAACTTTTGACATGTATCTTGCATTATCGATATGTTTGTTTTATTATTATTATTATTATTACTATTATTATTGGCACCGCGTCTTACTACCAGTTCGGGTTATACGCACTTACGCCAATGTGTAATGGTAGGGTGATTGTGAGATGAGAGGACCTTCAGTTTAACGTGGAATCCGAACCACGCTGGAGGCCTGGCATTCCCCACATTCACAAGATGTCTTGTCAGAGGTGAAAGAAGGATTTGGTGATCAGATAAATCTTTGCCGGGACCGAGGATTGAATTCCGGATGCCAGCATAGAAGTCTGACACCTTACCCCTAGACCACCAGGTCACTTGATATGTTTGTTAACATTCCCTTCCTTCGACTAGCTTGTGAGGTGTCGACAAAGACGTCATAGAGGAGTGGCCGGATGAACGGGTCTCTCCCCTCTCATCTCGTCGAATGACTCCTAAAAATTTCGCGCAGGAAAACACGCGTGTTGTTTTGCTGGTCATAGGGTGTAAATATTGTGATGACGCGCTCGCAGTTGTTGAAGGTCGTCTGTTGATCGACCACATAGGTCGCTCGCTCTGTGAGTTTCGACTGTCCTTTCATTTGCCTCGTGTCGCTCAGTCTGATCAGCTGACATGGTTTTACATCCGGAGATCCTGGCGAGGGGCGGACGCCAGCCTAGCCTCCGCGGATGAACTTTGTGCGCATGTGCTCGGCTATCGCCGGCCGCGTCTTCGTGTGGTGAGTTTTTTCCGATCCGTTTACTGTTGAGTGGAGTCTTACTCCTGCATTTTAAACAATTATGTCCTGTCAACCGGCCCCGAGGTGTAATGGTCAGTGCATCTGGCTACCAACCTAGGAGTCCCAAGCTCGATTCCTCGCTGGGACCATGGATTTTTTTTTTCCTAAGGGGTATTTGGATTATCCTTCCGATCACCAGGGTCTGCACACTTATTGGATTTTTCCCCTTTAGTTGATAAATTATAATAGTTTTTTTTTGTGTGTGAATTGAACCCAGTTGTTCGAGTTTCTCTACCATAAAGGGGGCGCATCCTCACAATCTGTTCGTTTTCTTGAGACACGTCGTCGGTAAGGGGTAACGTTAACACATGTCAGTTGAGCTAAGGTTTTTTTGTGGTTTTTGTTGTGTTTTTTTTTACGTCAACGTCGCCTTTTGTCGCAACGACATTTGTTGAATTATTGTGGTGAGTTTTTTTTAATACGTACTCCACTTGATTGGATGGAGAGTTCTCCAAGGGTTGGTGACAGGAAGAGATTGATTCAGTGCGAGACGGCAAACATTCTGCGCTTTTTCAAAATTTGATGGCAGAATATGCTGAGTGTTGGAAGTTAAGAGCTGTAAAGTAAAATGTGTATTTCGTTGAAACTTAAAATGTCCACTCAAAATGGCCCATTGGTGACCTGGTGATCTAGGGGTAAGGTGTCAGACTTCTATGCTAGCGGCCGGGGTTCAATCCTCGGTCCCGGCAAAGATTTATCTGATTACCAAACCCTTCCTTCACCTCTGACAAGACATCTTGTGAATGTGAGGAATGCCAGGCCTCCACCGTGGTTCGGATTCCACGTTAAACTGTAGGTCCTTCATTTCATCCCACAATCACCCCACCATTACACATTAGCGTAAGTGCGTATAACCCGAACGGGTAGTAAGACGCGGTGCTAATAATAATAATAATAATAATAATAATAATAAAATGGCCCATTCTTGCAATAAATTGCCGGTGACCGGGCGATTAGTGTTTGAATCCCGGTCTGTTGTGCCGAGTTTTTTTTCTAAATGGTTTCTTACTCTCCTTCCACGCAAACGCGAGTACATTTTAAAAAATTACCTTACTCACCTCTACTCCAATAGCGTAGTTATTAAAAGCGTGCATCACATGCCCATCCACTCTGTGATACAAGTTTACACCAACACTATTGCACGTGGATCATTTCTGATTAAACATTAATAGAGATAAGGAGTTAATAGGTTCCTAATACAGAATATTGTTGAAACATTAAATGATATCTGGATGAAAACTGGATTTAAACGGCCGTTTTTGACCATATTAGGATGGCTTCACAGATAAGCATTGTACACAAATTTTTATTTTGTCATAATAGGGACATACTGTAGTTATTAATAATAAACTTTGTCGCTTTGTCCCCCACCGTCCCCGCGTAAAATTTCTAGTAATCATACAAATACGAATGCACTGCACACTTTTCTGGCAAATCTTGGTATTTTCTTTTTCCTCTTAAGTACCCGTTTGGGTTTTACGCATATATAAGAGCATAGCAGCGTAGCAGGCACAACTCGACTCCCGGTTCGCGTGAGGTATGGAAGTAAAAGGGAAAAGAACCAACCTACGATGTGCCAGAAAAGTGTGCGTTGCATTCGTATCTGAATAATTATTACTAGAAATTTTCCGCGGTGACGATGTGGGCAAAACGACAAAGTTTCTTGTTAATAAAAACACTATGTCCCTATTATGACAGAATAAATATTTGTGCACAAAGCTTATCTGTGAAGCCATCCTAATATGGTCAAAAACGGCCGTTTAAATCCAGTTTTCGTCCAGATATCATTTAATGTTTCAACAATATTCTGTATTAGGAACCTATCAACTCCTTATCTCCATTAATGTTTAATCATAAATGATCCACGTGCAATAGTGTTCGTGTAAATTGACGATTTATTGCCGGCTGTATCAGAAGAGTTGATGTAGTGCACGCTCCTAAACGTGGTGCGCATTAAAAAAACACAGATCGTCCGATGGACTTTTTGAAAAAAAAGCGCTGCTCGTTTTGTTCCGAACCTGGAGAATGGTTGATGCCGCATGAACCGTGGGTTTGTTATCCATTACTTCTAGACGTCGTAGAAAAAGCGAAAGTTGTTCTGTTCTGTCTCTTTGACCTCTCATCCGCGGTTGCGTAAGGTTCATTACGCACCATATGTGGGTAGGAAGAGTTGAGTCTTAAACCTCCTGGTTCCCATGAATGTTCTACCTTCTTTTTTGTTTACCACCTGTTGTTTAATTGAAATCCTTCCGCTGAATCCTCGCTGGTAGATTACTTTACTTTCGGGTATTTAAAATTAACTTTCTAAAAAAAAACTCACCGTCACTTCAGCTTATGACTTGACAATCTCCCGACCCGATTAAGTGGTCATATGGTCTAAGACGTCGCTCTCGTAATACCTGAAGACTAGACCGCTGATGACGGGCAGATTGGAGGTTCGAATCCATGTCGGGTACGTAATGAGGGTGGTTGTTTCTTAATAGTTAATCACTCTCCCTCCGTGCAAATGCTGCTACAGTTAGGTTACTCTAAATTCAATCTTCCCCGTCCTTAGTTTAAATTAGTACACCTGTAATATATTTATGTTGATCGAAAAAATGTATGTATTAATTTCTAAAAGATGCTCCAAATATGTCAATTTGTAATAAAATCGACGTACAAAATAATATACGTGTAACCCGATTCGGTGGCCACATGGCTTAACGCGCTACTCTCGCAGTAGACTAGATCGCCGATAACGGGGAGATAGAGGTTCGAATCTAAGTCGGGTGTATTAAGGGTGGTTTTCCAAAATTGTTTTCTACTCTCCCTCCACGCAAATGCGAGTACACTTCCTTTAAATATAACTTTCCTAATCATTGAAACCATTAGCGTAATTAGTACGTAAGCGTGTAAACCAAACGGGCGGTGACACGCGTTGCTAAAAAAAATAATCCGTACAACCTGAACGCGTAGTGATACGCGTTGGCAAAAATCAACCTTCTTTTTACGCTCAACGTGGACAACATTTTACCTTATTATTAGTGTTATTTGTTAGGTTTTGGCAATATCTATGAAAAGTGAAAGATGTAGATTACATCACTTGACTTTTTATAAATATAAAATTTGTTTTATTAACTTTTGTTAATGTTAAAAAAATCTAAGATCAGACATACTCCAAATTTGATGTTGCATTGTCAACATATTTTCAATTTCATTTATCTGAGGTATTTAACGTGTACTTTCTGAACCGACACTAATTATAAACTAACCTAATTATAGAACAGACACAACATCCAGTCCCTAGTCGTTAATTCATCATCATGAACGAGGAAACTTTGGTTCAATTATTTCGGCCATTCCAGAAATCGAACCCGGGAACCTTAGCTCAGTAGACAGACACGTTACCGACTGAGATAGTTATCAACAAAGATCCTTTTGCGTTATGGGTTAGCGCTCAACTCCATTAAGGACCGGCTTCACAGAGCCGCACCGCATTTTTCCGGTGGAACGCTATCCATGTTTTGGAATGCAAGTGGCTACATGGTCCAAACCGCACCGGCGTGGACGAATCGTCAAGAGTATTGCTCCGCACTCTTGCGGTGCGGTGCGGTGCGGATTGTGTGACCACCTACCACCGGAAATAAATGTTCGGGAGCTTCCGAACAGTATTTCTTTCACAGCCGTGTCACGTGTGACGCTGTAGTCATTGTTTCCAACATTACGTACAAGATAAACAATATCATATACAACGACTTATTGAACAAGAAACATTCTTCTTATTTATTATTAGCTAACATAAAACTTTATTCTTCGTAATTAATAGCCAACTTAATTTTATGAAAATATGTGAAAACCCAAGTAAAAACAAAAATACAAACTTATTTTGTAATATAACTCTGTCTATAAAGAATATATACAGTAGCCCCATGGCTTCTTTGGTGCTGACTGACAGCTCACAGCTGACTTCTAACGGTCAGCATTTAGGTATATACTTAAATTTTGACCGTCAGAAGTGACAGCTGCTTAACACATGTTTTTGCATATCATATGGTTCGGCGTAGGGATATATAATTTGGTTTGGTATCTTTTCAAAGCTTTTAGCTGTCAGCTGTGAGCTGTCAGTCAGCACCAAAGAGGCCGTGGGGCTATTGTATATATATATTTTTAGTTACACTAATCTTATGCTTGGTTTAATAAATTGTGGCGTGGGTCGGCTCCGTGTAGCCATACCTTTGTCGACAATATTCCTGTTTCCAATGCGAGCCGTGCCCTCGCTGTCGGGACAGCTGTTCGCCCGATAACACGCCCTCCTCTCTGTTGACTCAGGCAGGTGACTAATGTCTGATGAGTCAGTCAGTTTGGGTTTACGCGGTCACGTATCGCGCCTGCGCAATGCACGACGGGACGACGCTGATTATGCACTCCTCGTGCCGATTATCAACAAAGTTGAATGCTTTAATTATAATAGTGCCTCTTGATTGCTAATGGTTATTATCTTATCAGTTGAGTATGTAAGGAATATATAATTTAAAGTCTGATTTTCATAGGAAGACCATTATTTGAAAATTGGAAACTTATGCTACCTCATTATCGGAAATAAAAATATTACAAGTTGTATTCTACATTCTTAGACCGTTAAATTAATAATGTAATCATATATGTTGATGCATTGAATAGCCAAGCTATTATATGTGTTGGTCATAGCCGCATCTAAGTATCATATTCTTTAAATTGAAATGTGGGGAATGCCAGGCCTCCCCCGTGGTTCGGATTCCACGTTAAACTGTAGGTCCTTCATTTCATCTCACAATCACCCTACCATTACACATTAGCGTAAGTGCGTATAACCCGAACGGGTAGTAAGACGCGGTGCTAATAATAATAATAGTTTAAATTGAAAATGGACACCTCGGTACGAGAATCGATTCTGGGATTTTTTGTCTTAGGGTATCAAATGCAGACTTCCACACGTCCATCACAGACTATGCCTTAAAATATTATTCAAATGGTTCCTTGGCCACGGGACTCCTGGCTGGCCCCGGCATAATCGAAAAAGTATAATTGGTGAAATATGGGTTTACCCTTTCACAGTGATGAATTAACCACCGGGGGACTGGCTGTTGTGTCCGTCGTCTTAAGAGGCCATCATAGTACTCGAAAGATATACTGAAACATGTGCGTCTTATTTAATTTATCAGCATTTAGTAGGAGTACGTTGAAGGGGGAAAAAAAAGATCAAACAGATTTAATAGAGTTTCTTGGATTTTATGATGTTTTTTTAAATTTCAGGAATGAGGAAAAAAATCTTCATTTTACCAGATAAATATGGATAACCAAACTAAATTAAAACCATAGGGTCCCTAGCTATGAGCGGTGAAATAAAAGATTTCGTGATAAAATCCTGTGCTCACAACACAAAAAAACTTATAAGTTTGTATTTCTTAAGGTTCTTTCTAGCAAAACATTACTCGCCACGTGACGTGCGATGCTGTTTGCTTCCCTCGGCCCTACTTCCGGAACGGGTTGCAGTGCTACAAACAGTTTATTTAGAAAGTGCGCGTGGAGGGAAGCCCTGGCGCTAGAGGTGATGAGTCCAGTGAACTCTTGCAGGGGGCGCTCATTATACTGCCAGTGACCTACTTAGACTTGCATCGGGGTAGGATCGATAACTGCCACCGCGGCATGAATGACTGACTGCGGGGCTCGTGCAAGTGTGTGTACACGCGGGCATGTGGGGTAATGTGGCACTGACATGTGTATGGTGGCGGTTCTCTAACTACTGTAGTGATAGATACTGACGTGTGTATGGTGGCGGCTCTCTAACTACTGTAGTGATAGATAGGCACTGGCGTGTATATAGTGGCGGCTCTCTAACAGTAGTGATAGATAGGCACTGGCGTGAGTATAGTGGCAGCTCTCTAACTACACTAGTGATAGATACTGACGTGTGTATAGTGGCGGCTCTCTAACATTAGTGATAGATATGCACTGGTGTGTATATAGTGGCGGCTCTCTAACATTAGTGATAGATAGGCACTGGCGTGAGTATAGTGGCGGCTCTCTAACTACAGTAGTGATAGATAGGCACTGACTTGTGTATAGTGGCGGCTGTGGAACTAACTTTAATCTGTATAGTCCGAACGGATAGTAAGGCGCGGTGCTTGAAAAAAAAGTAGACTATTGAAATTCTCCTCTTAAAACACCCGAACAAAGGCATCACTCTAGCCTGGATCGTTGATGATGGGGAGGTTTGGGTTTGAATCTCGGTGGGATTAATTAGGCTCCCTTCATGCAAATGTGGGTACGTTCCCCTCCCAAATCTGCCTTTCTCATCCCTATCTCATTAGCGGGACTATGCTGACGTGGTGTAGAAACAAACAAAAGTTTTAATCTCGCTGGTGGGTTTTATATTATTTTATCGCGGTGACCGTTATTACGAAACGACCTTGAAGTCTTTTCATAACTGCAGTGTACCGGATTTAGTTTCCAGAACGGAAAGCTTTGAGCCAGAATAAAATCAATATGTTTTTTTACGAGGATCCCGAGGTCTTATGGCAATCCTACCCGTCGTAACATTCGCGCGTTTCGTTTGATCTCCTCTTCAAGGTCTTTCACAGCTTTTTTGTACTCAGCACGCCCGAAACAAAATGGAATATAAATCCTTCGATCCTCTTTCTCTCTTCGATGAGCAATGTTTGTTTGGTGGAGGTAAGACACTCGGTCAAAAAAACAAAAATCACAAAACTTTGGGCCAGTTTCAAAGTTTTAGTGCGCTTCAAGCGAAACTGGCCCGTTCCATTCTGGTGTAGGTAGGTATCGTCCTGTAGTTAGTATAGTACCGCACTTGAGGCGTACTAAGTTTGACTATAAAACTGGTCCTTAGTAGGCTATTTCATGTTCGGATCTCACATAAATACTTAAAAAATAAAAACAAAATAACTAGATAGTTACCCGCCTCGGTGGCGTAGTTAGCTAACGTGCAAGTCGTGTTGAGCTCGACTGCCGAGGACGGGAAGATCGAGGTTCGAATCTCGGTCGGGTGAACTGGGATGGTTTTTCCTAAATGGTTTTCCACTCTCCCTCCACGCAAATGCGGGTTCACCTCCTCTAAATCCAACCTTTCCAATTTCTAATCCATTAGCGTAATTAATACTTAAGCGTATAACCCGAACGGGTAGTAAGACGCGGTGCTAAATAAAATAAACTAGATAGTTGCTAGCATTGACAAAAAGTCACTATTCACAATAGCTGTGAAAATTGACACAAACTTTCGAAAGCGGCAGTTCTTTCTATAGCATAGGATTTGACGTTTGATCACATAAATATGTGTGAAGCTTCGAAATTTCAAATTCGAATATATCCTAGAATCGGATTCAAAGAAATTTAATTTTAAATTTAAATCTAAAACACATATATTATTATTATTTAATAAACGCTTTAATCACTAATATTTTATGTAAGTCATTTTGGTCGTTATTTACAGTTTATTTTGATGAATTTTTGTTTAAGTGGGGTTTTTATGCTATATTTTTATTAGTATTGATTAAAAAAAAATTCAATTTAGCCTAGTACTTGATTTGAAATAAACAACTTTTAGATCGAAATTTTCCGAAGTAAAATCAATTGAATAACATTTTGAACTGCCAAAACACTTAAGGTGATTTGAATCTTATAGTTTGAACACGGTGGGAATAACAGTATCTGACTGTTGCAAAGGTACCAGAATAATTTTCATATATTCATACAACAAGCACCCACATCGGTGGTTGCCTCATCTGACTGGTAGATCGAGGTTCGACTCTCGTTCGGGTGTACTGAGGGTGGTTTTTCTTCAATGGTATTCCACTCTTCCTACACGCAAATGCGGGTACACATTATTTAAATATAACCTAAATTATCCCTAAAACCATCATAGTAATTATAATTAGTACATAAGCGTACAACCCTTGTTATCTGCAGCTGTCACTTTTGATTATATATTATCAATACTTATAAAATAGCACTAATAAATTTGTAAACAGAAATTAATTTTGTCTGAAAAAAAAGTTGGTATTTTCTTCAGTTTTTTTAAAATGAATAATCGATCTATATGCACCCACTCTTTCCAACCTGTATTCCTCCGCGCCTTGAATGTAGGCAACTCTGCGTGATGCGGCGTATGACTGGTTTCCAGCACGTTTTATCGCGGAAACATGGCGGGTGGCGTCACTCTCCTGCGAGGCGGTATTTGTGCCAGCAGTACCAGGAAGTGCTGGCTGGCCCACTTCCTCTATTCGCTCGGGCTACACGGAACATTTTTTTCAAATGGATTTGTAAGCCGTTGTCGGTAGTCACAAGGTTCAAAGGCGTCGGGCTCGCGATCAAAGGCGGCGTAGTTGGCTAACGCGCTAGTTTCGTGTTGAGCTAGACTGTTGAGGAGAGGGAGATCCGGGTTAGAATCTTGGTCGGGTGAAATAGGGGTGGTTTTTCACTCTCCATCCACAAAAATGCGGGTTAACTTCCTCTAAATTCAACCTTCCCAATTCCTAATCCATTAGCATAATTAGTACTTAAGCGTATAATTCGAACAGGTAGTAAGACGCGGTGCTAGATTTAAAAAAATGTTACGTTGGATCAGCTGGAGGGTCGGATAAAACATGGAGAATTTTCGGCGTCTGCGACGAACCGGGAAAACATTTTGCAAAGCATAGTAAAAAAATACTGTAATATTGGTTAATTGGGGAGATTCAACTGAACGCTTGAAATAGTATATCTTTGGATGGACGAAGAAGGGAACTGAAGAAATCAAGCACGCTGATTCAAACGTGTCTTATTACCCCTTAAAAAGGTGTTGTGTAGTGACAGAAGAAGTATCTCCCCACCAATATTAAATCGTCCTGTTTTAAACATAAGTTACATGACGTCACACTCGGGTCAGTTTGATGGAAAAATTACATTTTATTATTCTTTTCTTCAGTCTAAGCTGCCTGCCAGAGTGATCTTAAACTGGCCCATCCCAACTCAATCTAGATATAATTCATTCATGACCTGAGTTTACTTGGATGACAGCTCAAAAAGTTACTAGAAATAGTCTCTAATAATATATCCCTAAGCCAACATCACTTTGGATCACTGTAATGAAAACAGATGGTAATATATTAATGTGATAGTTAACCACAGTAATTTTGGGCAATATTATTTAAATATTTATTTGAGGTCGGGCACAAAGCTTAGTTATCGTTTTATTCCACTTAAAAAAAGAAATTATTCACAGCACTTCCACAAAAGGTCTAACGAAAATGGGTTCAAAATGGCGACCGACGAATTTAAACCATGTGGTTGAACATGACGGAAACGAGTTTTTTACAATGATGCACCTACGCAGGGGATAAAGATATTTTATTCAGTTAAATATATCGAAATACGTTAAAATAATATATTATATATTTAAAAAATTACAAGTATTTACTTATATACACACAGTCAATAATGTTCCAAAACGAATGATAAGTACCTTTAATTATGTTTAAAAAATATTGTTTTGAGTTGGATAAAAAGAAATTATTAAAAGTAATTAAATGATATGAGAAATATTAAGTTTACATTATTTTAAATGTAAAATATAACAGGTAATTTAAAAACTTGACAATTATAACAAAACAGTGATCGTTTACAAGTGTTGGCAGCCCAAGACCTAAACATATGATTTTTGAACTGTCATTCAGGTAAAAACTTATCATGAAGAGACTCTAGGCGTTGTCTTGTATTTAACGAAGCGCCGAATTCGAGGCCTACTAGGTTTGGCCACGAAACTGGCCCCAACGTTTAGAATTTCACGGCACACCCTTTTAGAACCACTGCAGTTTAACGATTATAATATATTCCCATTCCCGTATGATTCAAATCATGTGAAATGTTTACCGGAAATGTCCCTTGTGCTAGAAGACGCGTGTGGCCCTCCCACGCTATTATCCCCCCGCCCCCTTGTCCCACACCGTGGGAGAGAGAGAGATCGCAATCTTGTGTTGTTCAGCACCTGTCCTTGTGCCCTATATACCGCAAGAGACCCGTTACCTTGTGGGCGACTTTACCTCTACCAACCATCATCCGCCCTGAGGCCTACTAACTCTCAGGGACTGAGAGTTCGAGCTCCGGTGACGGCGCCTAAAATATCATTCTAGCTCCCAGTTCCTACGGAGAAGCGCTTGATCTTCGCTCTCTTTTTACCGGTTAGCTGTTATTATCAGCACCGCGTCTTACTACCCGTTCGGGTTGTACACACGCTAATGTGTAATGGTAGGGTGATTGTGAGATGAAATGGAGGACCTACAGTTTAACGTGGGATCCGAACCACGGTGGAGGCCTGGCATTCCCCACATTCACAATATGTCTTGTCAGAGGTGAAGGAAGGGTTTGGTAATCTGATAAAGCTGTGTCGGGACCGAGGATTGAGCCCCGGACCCCAGCATAGAAGTCTGACACCTTACCCCTAGACCGCCAGGTCACCAACATCGATGCGCCAGCGTTTTAATATTGACCACACGTAAACAAGGGGATGACAACACCCTTTCCCCTCGATAATAACCAATCAGTTCCCTCAGACTCTCTCCGCTTTATATGTGTGTGTGTGTGTGTGTATATATATATATATATATATATATATATATATATATAAGCACCGCGTTCTACTACCCGTTCAGGCTGTACACATATTTACTAATTACTCCGATGTGTTGAGGATTAGTAAGGTTGAATTTAGAGGAAGTGAATTAGCATCTGTGTGGCGGAATAGTTGAAAACCATTTAGGAAAAACTACCCTCAATACACCCGACCGGGATTGATCCCCGATCTCCTGGTCATCGGCAGTATAGTCTACTGCGAGAGTAACGCCTTAAACTATGCGGCCACCGAAGTGGGTCCCTCACTGTTGGCTGGAGATTCTCAGGATCTCTCGTTATAGGTTTCTAATAGTCTTGCCCCCTAAGTTAGTTTGTAATTCGTAGTCTTTATTTCTAAACAGAGGGGTGGCGGAGTGTTGGAACGCATTTCAGACGCTAAAAATCCTTCCTCACCCTCTTTATCCCCCAACATATTGTTGGTTTCAAAATATGATTGTCAAGACACACCATCGGTTTTTTAAGGAGAGATTCTATCGTTAAAAAAAACCTATCACTAAGATTGTGTTTTCACCCGCTTCGTTGGCCGCGTTGTCTAACGCGCTACTCTCGCAATAGACTAAACTGCCGAGGACGGAGAGATCGAGGTTCGAATCTCGGTCGGGTGTACTGAGGGTGTTTATCCCGGAAATGGTTTTATTCACTCTCCCTCCCTCCACCGCAAATGCGGGTACGCTTACTCTAAATGTATCCTACCTTAATCCTAGCCAATTATCGTAATTATGTTGGTGCTCCCTGCGACGTGATGCCGCGCGCGCGTCTCTCGTTAGCGGCGTACCGGAAGTAATTTCCACGTTAAGGAAAGTTATTGTCCCTGCAGTATGTCACACGCCGATCGCTCGTGCCCTCTGTTTGATAATGGGATGTATATAACGTGCGCTTTCTAAACACAGGGTTGCCAATAATCCCGGAACCGCCTATCCGAAGCTGTATTAGGAATATGATAAAAGAGGTGACCTGGTGGTCTAGGGGTAAGGTGTCGGACTTCTCTGCTGGCGTCCGGGGTTCAATCCTCGGTCCCGGCAAAGATTTATCTGATTGCCCAAACCCTTCCTTCCCCTCGGACAAGACATCTTGTGAATGTGAGGAATGCCAGGTCTCCACCGTGGTTCTGATTCCACGTTAAACTTGTAGGTCCTCCATTTCATATCACAATCACCTTACCATTACACATTAGCGTAAGTGCGTATAACCCGAACGGGTAGTAAGACGCGGTAATAATAATAATAATATAAAACTTGCCTACAAGATCGCACAGATAACTGTTTACGTGCGATATCTCGGTTATTTACTGCGATTTTTAAAAACTTTTTTTGGTACTGTCGAGTAAATAGTCGTGCACCCCCCACCCCCACCCGTTTTTTTCTTTTCTTTGTCCAAATAATCTGCATTTATACCCCATATGTATTAATAAGTAAGACATATTCAGACTCCGTGTTTTTTTAATAAGGTTTATTGAAAAGGTTTGTCATGAAAACAAAATTTGCCTTAGATAACGTGGAAATGCAAAGAATAACGTTTGGAAAGACTTTACCTATAATCAGTTACCTAAACTAAACTTATGGTTGGTAGAGGAGTGTGTTAAATCTAAGAACGGTGCAACAAGGAATTTCTTGATTTCCGTGACTTTTTTTTTGTCCCGGATGTGGCTCACCCGGGAAACAGGACATTGAGATAAATTCCTGTACGGCTATTTTTGGTTGAACCTTTTGATCTGCAAGACCACCGCTCTGTTACCATTAGGGGGATTAGTAAATAAGCTTACGAACGTGTAGTAAGATGCGGTGCTAAAAAAAAAAAGTCAAGTGTCACCAAAGTCGACCGATAAAAAAAAATATTTTCCCCAAAAAACTCTTTCTATGAAAATCGGACGGTACTTTAGCTTCTACGCTACCAGTTCATTTGTTAGAGCGCCTTCCCAGCGTTCATGTAAGAGTTACGGATTCGATCACTGCCAAGGGCTGAAAATGTCCCAAGTTTCAGGCCGAGTTTGTTCTTGTTTTTCTCGTTATGCGATCAAAATATTGTGTTTTGTCTTAGGTACGATTTTAGAGCTATACTAACTTTTACAAGCATTAAGTATTGGTATTTTTTTAACCTTATATTTTTAAGAATCTTCTTGTTTATTAGCTTGTTCGCAGCTGCCGCGGTGTTTACTCAGACCGGAAGAGGTGATGTGTCGCGGGTCTTTTAATTGCGGAAGTGTAACTTTATCGCACGGGCAGGTGTCTGTTGTCAGCGCCCATAATAAACCGCGAGTTCCGGTCTGAGATGGAACCTCCCGCGAGTTTTGGGGGCTCGCACGAGGTGTGGGGAGTGTCACATCTCTCTCCCTCCCCCCCCCCCCCCCCCCCC
>CABFVX010002195.1:15395-40191 GCA_902151425.1 Timema shepardi | reverse complement strand
TACATGAGATAGTAGAGGAAGCAAGACTGAGATGGTATGGACATGTAATGAGGATGTTGGAGTACATGAGATAGTAGAGGAAGCAAGACTGAGATGGTATGGTCATGTAATGAGGTTGTTGGAGTACATGAGATAGTAGAGGAAGCAAGACTGAGATGGTATGGGCATGTAATGAGGACGGAGAAAGAGATTATGCCAAAGAAAATTATGGAAATGAGGTATGTAGGAAAATTACCGCAAGGGAGGTCAAGAAAGAGAGGGGAGGAGCAGATAACAGACAGTGTGCAAGTGCGAGGAGAAGAATGAAAGCAATTAAAAGGGAGGAAGAATGGTGGAAGGTTAGAGGAAGATGGAGGCTTTTTACTAAACTGACCCGGCCACAGGCTGTAAACATTTGTTGATGAGGTCTGGAATCCGAACCTATAAAGGACGATGCAATTTATAATCTAATTTGCTTTTGTGTTCGTGCGTTCGATTTCCTTCAGATTTTTTTTAAGGGATCTAAAACACTCGCTGGGATATTATAAGCTTCTGGACCCCTTGTATTAACTCTGTTCCTACCTTATAAAATATTCTAAAGAATCCCCAACAATGTTGGTTCCCAACCTTTTTCTAGATCGTGGATCCCCTGAAGCCAACGCTAACTCCCCGCCCGCTCCCCTACCAACCTCCTCCCTATACTCTCCCACGCCGCAAGAGTGCAAGAGTGGTTCAAGATCACTCTGCAACATCAAGTTCTAGCTTACTGTCTAAAACACTAGAGATTTAATTTTTTTAAGCACTTTCGGACAGTGATAGTAAAAAAAACAGATGCTTTAAGCAACTTGTAAATATTTTATTGTGAAAACATAATTATAAAAATCTAAATTTGGCTCACAGACCTCTCGATTAGAAATATCCGCCCTGCGCGTATTCTAACCATTGACCGTAGAAGTCGCCTCAGGAGCTGAAATCACAATCTCTAGGCGTTCTCAGCCACGTCAAAAGATTCATAGCGTTATTATTATTATTATTATTATTATTATTATGCCAGAATTGTTTTTGTTTCTTACCAAAATATGGAAGACATATAAAAAATCAATACAAGTTCTTGTCCACTGTTGGTATAAGTCGTAAGGAGTATTTTTACACTTTCGCTTATTGGAGCTCGCCTGAACGTTTCCGAAACATGAACTTTGAGTGTTCCGGGAGGGATTACATCTACGGCGGTGTTTCCTTTCCCACCGCCTTCTAAACAGTCACTTTGACGGATATGGTTTACTTCCTGCCTTCCTGGAAGTCCTTATCTTGCGGCCTCTACAGTCAACCGGTGATAACGTTTTGTGCCTGAAGGCTAGGAGCTGTCGCCGGTGCTTTGTGGGTGCTGGTTAGCGCTATCAGCCGACTGGCCTTTCGACGGGACAGTCTGTTCATGAGGAACTGGCGCATTCGACGGGACAGTTGGTTCTGGAGGAGCTAGGGCATTCGAAGGGACAGTTGGCTCAAGAGGAGCTATGGCATTCAATGGGACAGTCGGTTCTGGAGGAGCTAGGGCATTCGAAGGGACAGTTGGTTCGAGAGGAGCTATGGCATTCAATGGGACAGTCGGTTCTGGAGGAGCTAGGGCATTCGAAGGGACAGTTGGTTCGAGAGGAGCTATGGCATTCAATGGGACAGTCGGTTCTGGAGGAGCTATGGCATTCGAAGGGACAGTCGGTTCAAGAGGAACTGGAACAGTTGGTTTGGATTAGCCCACATTATGTTAACTGGACGTCTGATTTGTGTCCAAGCGAGATTTCAGAACAATAATAATGTTTTAGGGATTTTTGATTGAAAGAGTAACAAACACCAACTCATTCTTATAAACTATTATGACACAGCCTATAATTTCAAGAAGAGAGCAATATTTAAAAAAAACTCTTGTTGGGGGAATTATAAGGCATTCACGAGCTAAGTTTACCTGAATGACAGCTTGAAATGTTACTAGAAGTAATCCCTAATATATCACTACGCCAACAGCTGACATCTATCACTTTGGATGACTGTAATGAAAACAGATGGTAATATATTAATGTGATAGTTAACCACGGTAATTTAGGCCAATATAATTTATATATTTATTTGAGGGCGGACACAAAGTTTTTTAATTGTTTTATTCCACTTTAAAAAAATATTCACACCTCTTTCACAAAAACTTCTAACGAACATAGCTTCAAAATGGCGACTGACGAATTTAAACCATATGATTGAACATGACGGTAAACAAGTTTTTTACAATGATGCGGACACGCAGTTGATGAAAATACTTTATTCAGTTAAATATTTCAAAATACGATAAAATTATCATAAAATCGTGTATTGTATGTAAAACTATGACAATTTTTTCTTTTCCAAGTAAATACGATGCCTGTATTAAAAGTTATTGATGTATGCACTGTATTACACAAAATCAGTAACGTTCCAAAACGAAAGTATTTTTAATTGTCTATAAAATATTGTTTCGAGTTGGACAAAAATAAATTATTTAAAAAAATGAAATAGTATGAGAAAACCTAAGTTTACGTTATTTTAAATGTAATATATAACAGGTAATTAAAGATCTTTACATTTATAACAAAACAGTGATCTTTCACTAGCGTTGGCAACCCAAAACCTAAACATATGATTTTCGAACTGTCATCCAGGTAAAAACCTATCGTGAATGGAATATACACAAGCTTCCGCTTGTAGAACGAAACCTCTTTTCTCCCCTCAAAAAACACCGCAATGATCCTTAGCATCAAATAAAGTTATAATATAACTAGCAGTTTTTCTCAAACAAAATATGTATTAACAACGCTAATGTGTTAAGGACGAAGAAGGTAGAATCATGAGGAGATTTACCCGTATTTGCATCGAAGGAAAAAGAGAGTGGAAAATTTTCGAGGAAAATAACACCTTCTGTACTTACGACCAAGATTCGAACCCCTATATCCCTATCATTGACACTCCAGTCCAGGGATGTCTTGGAGCATTCTACCAGCGAAGCGAGTTGAAATGTGTTCATTATTTATTTTTCAAGAAGTTGGTTGAAATGTGTTCAGTATTTATTTTTCTAGTAGTTGGATGGTTGTCCGTATACTTAATGTAGGCCCACTGGCCGACCTCATCAGCACACGACATATAAACTGAATTAATTACAGAACAGACACTACACCCAGTCCTCCGGCCGTTAATTCATCGCCGTGAATTTGTTTGAAAGTGTCAGGTGACGCATCATTCAGGCCCCATTTGTCTCCGCAGCGTCGAATGAGTAATAAGGGAATACCACTCTCGAGCTTGTCGAGGTCAAAACTATGCGAGGTGTTGCAATCGTACGGGTCCTGTGTCACATCCCGAGATAGACTGACTGCTTTGTAGCTATGACCTTAGCCCCGCCGGCACTTTGCTCATTTCTTCTCACAATCGCACGGGATAACGTACGACATTTCGTCACATCACGGGAAAAGTTGTGGAAACAAAACAAAATATATTTCCACGCGGCACTGTTTTATGACCTTCCTCCGCACCGCGGCATTCTGCAGTGTTTCCTCACCTGTCCGTCTCGCGGCGCTAGTGTGGCCGCGCTATGCGGCAGTCTCGAGACAGAGGCACTCCTCTCCGTAGTTTGTGTCCAGTCGGACATTGCGCGCCACGGTCAGATTTCCGACCCTCTCTCTCTCTATCGCTCTCTTGGCAACGCCGCATCACGCGTGTTTTGTTTATTCTCTTTTTTAACGAGCGTTTGCGTAACACTTTGTTGTCCGTTTGTAGAGGAGAAATAAGTCTGTGTGTACTTGAGTGATTTTCCGTGCGTGATCAAGTGCGATATAGAAACGCGTTGCGTGCCCATCCGCGTACTTGTTGCTGACTTCTTCTTTTTTTCTCCGTTCGTCGGCCCCCTTCCGAATTTGGAAGTCGGAGAAGTGTTTGGTTGTCTGCGACGACCGCTGTGGGAAGTTTTGTTCTAGTTTTCACCCTGTGCTACATTGTGGGTGTGGGTGGAGGGGGAGACCTGCCCGTACCCAGGTGGATGTGTGCCGTATGCGCGCCTGCTAACGGTTGTCCCTTATTTGATGTGTGTTCCGTTATCCTGAGGACTGTGCGTGCTTTTCCTTCGTTCTTTGTCCTCGCGCGTGCGCCTGGAGGTCCGGTAGGTACAGCGTCGTCGTCAACACACCTCTTCCTTTCGTCGGGATGTGTTGTAGTTTGTGATAAGTGACTAAGTGTGTGTACTACTCACGCTAATTTGTGCTAACTATTAGAAACTTGATCCCCCCCCCNCCCCCCCCCACTTCCTCTTACTTCCCTTGCCCAGTGTCGCGGTGGAGTCTGATTGACCCATTTCGGAGCCGCGAGTCAAGGTTGACTCCCCAGCAGTCCCCCGGCGGCACTGCGTGTGTGTATGTGAGGGGGTGTTTGTTAAACTCTTCGATTTTCCAAGCCGTCACCTTGAGCCGCGCTTGTTTGCTGTTGGTGGACAAGGTTCGAACTCCGCCCACATACGATCTTGGTGTTGTGTGTGTCCCCGAGGAATGAAGCGTCGGGGCGCAGACGGCCGTCATGTCGTGGCAGGAGCTCGCCTACCTGTCGTCCCTCGTCCCCAAGAAGGTGGGGGGGATGATCGCAGCCGTCTCGACGCATTGCGTCGCCACCCTGTGCCCTAGGTGAGCTGCAAGTTTCCGTCAGAGATTGTTCAGCGGTGGCGTTACAAGGGTGCCAAGGTTTTTACCGGAAGTTATTTTGTTTTGGGAATACACGAGAGGGGGATTATTTATTATTTTTCTGTGTTAAATTATAGACAAAATTTTACCATCCATACTTACACAACAAAACAAAAATTCCAATGATGGTAAAATTAATATTTTAAAATAATGCTGTATCATTTAAATATGTAAAAGAATGTCCATTATTATTATTTTTAAACTATTCAAAAAATACTTAGTTAACCTACCAATCAACAACATTTTTTTTAAATGAAATTCCGGGATCCGGAAATATCTTTCACCAAAACACCGTCTTTTAATTAATTTTGCTATCTTTGGAAATTTGCTTTTGTGTTTTGTGTCTGGACTAGATGGTTAAAAAAAAGCTTAATGTCTTAATGGCATAAGAAAAAAAATCCGTCCTCTTTGCGTGCTATTCCCTCTTCTTTTTTAAAAAAAAGACTGTCGCCCTTTAAGTCAAGGTCAATGCAGCTTTCAAGTTCACATCCAAACATAACTGCTTGTCAATTGTGTATTGGGAGCTTGATTGACACCCGAGTCTAGACTATAAATACCAATTAGCAAAGTATGTCAGGTCCCGCGATCATCCATTGTTTCTCCGCGCATTTATTTTTCCTCTATATATTTTATATTTGTTGAGTAAATAAAATGAAATTTTCATATTAAACTATACATTTTCTCATAATTATGATTACGTAAGGCTATTTTGGCTTATATTATTTGAAAGTACTTGATAAATTCGCGTGTAAATACGATTCAAAGAGATATGTTTGATGGATGGTTGGGTTTCTCTCGCAACCGACCGAAAATCGCCGTGAGGTCGATCAGTTGGCCTACCCACCGCTCTGAAGAATAAATTGATTCTATTTGCAAAGCTGCGCAGTAAATTCTGACTTGATTTTGTATTCTGTATTCCTTTGGCCTACGCGTGACCTTGACACCCACGACAGCCCGTCGAGTGTTTCTTGGGTGACGAGAAGTAAAAAACGTTGAGATGGAAAAATCTTGGCTTGGGCGCTTTTTAGGTGATATATCAATGTATTGTCAGATTGTAAGAACAGATGAAAACATAAGTCATGTGGTTTGATCTATTAAATGAGTGAAGCTGGTTCTCTTCGTTTTAACTCCCCATCAAGTTTGTATTTGTCTCACCGTCTCTGGTAAACATGTCTCATTAGAACTTTTGAACGTATCAACCGATTTATTTCAAACTCGGCACAGTTGTGCTTTGTACATTTATGCAGATCAAGTTCGCTGGAGAAGAAAATCTAACCAAGGGTTCGGGAGAAATCAACCCTTAAATGTGTAAAAACACGGCTTCTAGCATTAATTATTACATGTTATTTACCTTTTAGGGCGTTTTCTGAAATCTTGTACGGCTGACAATTCATGTATAGGTACTGTAACAACATTAAACCAAAATTAAGTTTTTATAATGTTTTGTTTGGGGGAGACAGATAACTGGGTGCTCAGCAAACGAAGTTTCCCCAGGGTGGCCTTGTTTTGTCTAGGATAAGTAGGCTTACTGTAGATTTCATCAAGGATTACGATTTTATTCCGCCAGAGCTATCACTTCGGGTTTCTTTCCGCCCCGTCTTACTAACCGTACAAGCTATAAGCGTTTAAATTACGCCAATGGAATAGGCAGAAACAAGGTATGATTTAGAGGAAGTGTACCCGCATTTGAGTGGGGGGGAAAGATTGAGGGGGAGGATCCATTGATACACTATTGGAATTCGAAACCCGATCTCCCCATTATCAGCGAGACAGTCTATTGCGAGAGTGATCATTAGGTGACCATTGTTGTAGAATAAAATATAAATAATCTAACTATTCAGGGTGTCCAGAGACCTGGAAAACAGGGAAAAGTCAAAGAATTTGCTTGGTCAGGGAAAATTAATGGGGAAGTCAGGGAATTTGATCAAATTTCTGGAATTTTTACCTATTCATTAAAAACACAAAACTTTCAGTTACAACAGTCAAAATAACATTTTTCTTCCGGTTAATAGTCACCGCGAATCTTTATCGCCACAGTTGAGCATACTAATCTGAATTCTCAAGGTCAACCTGTGATTTTCATGTCATCTTTTCATCTCTGTGCGTGTTTTTTTAGTCAAAGTTGAGCCATGGCTATGCGCATGTGCGAGAATTCGATTACGCTATTGAGAGAAGAAACTAAAAAAGAACGTGTCTCGCAACGATTTTAAACTGTGCTGGTGTTCTCAATAGGATCTAATTGAAATCTAACTTAGATCGTACCACACACGAGCTCATTGCTTTAGAGGGACACAATTTCAGATTATGTAGGCTATGTGTCTAGAAATAGTATCACATTAAGTTGCGAGCTTAATATATCATAGTGACTGGAAAAGGTCGAAATTGGCTCTGGAAAACCCGGGAAAGTCGGGGAATTTTAAAATACAGTTTGGCTGGTAATTTGCTTGGTCAGGGAAAATTAATGGGGAAGTCAGGGAATTTGATCAAATTTCTGGAATTTTTACCTATTCATTAAAAACACAAAACTTTCAGTTACAACAGTCAAAATAACATTTTTCTTCCGGTTAATAGTCACCGCGAATCTTTATCGCCACAGTTGAGCATACTAATCTGAATTCTCAAGGTCAACCTGTGATTTTCATGTCATCTTTTCATCTCTGTGCGTGTTTTTTTAGTCAAAGTTGAGCCATGGCTATGCGCATGTGCGAGAATTCGATTACGCTATTGAGAGAAGAAACTAAAAAAGAACGTGTCTCGCAACGATTTTAAACTGTGCTGGTGTTCTCAATAGGATCTAATTGAAATCTAACTTAGATCGTACCACACACGAGCTCATTGCTTTAGAGGGACACAATTTCAGATTATGTAGGCTATGTGTCTAGAAATAGTATCACATTAAGTTGCGAGCTTAATATATCATAGTGACTGGAAAAGGTCGAAATTGGCTCTGGAAAACCCGGGAAAGTCGGGGAATTTTAAAATACAGTTTGGCTGGACACCTGTTATTTGCCATGAAATAACGTTTAACATATGCTTGTCAACATAATTAAATTATAAAATCGATATAACAAAGTGTTTAACTACATAAGCCTCATATTTCAAACGTGTATTGAATAAGTTCTGTGTTCGTTATGGGGATAATCATTCTGAAAATGTCACGTGCTTGCAATATAATATGTTGGTCTCTTTTTAAAGATCTATTGCTCTGATTAGGTAATGAATTTTTTAAGCATGACGTGTGTGACGTTAAAAAAAACTGCCACAGCCCGAAATATTTGAATGAAATATGTCTTCGTTGTATGTTGAAAGCATTTTTGTTAATTAGGTACAGTCATGTCAGCACAGTGTGTCTGAAATGAGACGTCATCAAATCGCAACCCGTGCACAAACTTAACACAGTCCAATTTTCATACGAAGGACCTTATCTGACAGCTGAGAGCTAGATCATTCATGCAAAAATTAAAATAAATCAAAATTGCTTCACTAGAAACATAGATTTTAATTTTCTTCACACGCTGACCTCAACAGTTGTTAAATATTTGTTCAGGATGTACTGGAATTTAATGACCATCTTTTTATTTTAATTTAAAAAGTTTGTCAACTAATTCCTCTACGCTCAGGGCTATTTTAAGAGTCGTAGGCCCTAGAAACTTTTATTCCTAGAGACCTGTGTGTCGGATATTTTTACTCATTTCTATACGAATATCATCGTTTGCACCCACAAAAAAAAATATTGAAAAGCTAATAACATGTTTTACGAATGTAAAAATAGCATTCTGAATCTATTTCTCCATTTTTGGAACAAGTGCTGAAGGAGAAAGAAGCTTCTCAAAGATAAAATTGATAAAAAATTATCTCTGGTCAACAATGGGTCAGCAACGATTGTCGTCACGTTCCTTACTTTCAATTGAAAATGATGCTATGCGACAATTTACATCATTTCTGAATTTTCACATACAAAATATTGAAAAATGCACATTTAAACACCCGCCTTAGTGGCCTAGTTAGCTATCGCGCTGGTTCCCTGTTGAACTAGACTGCCGAGGAGATCGAGGATCGAATCTCGCTTGGGTGGACTAAGGGTGCTTTTTCCTAAATGGTTTTTTACTCGCATTTCACACAAATGTGGGCTCACTTTATCTAAATTTAACCTTCCCAATTCCTAACCCGTTACATTATGTTTTACTTATGCGTATAACCCGAATGGGTAGTAATACGTGGTTCTATAATAAAAACGAAATGTATACATTAAGCCGAAAGTATCTATTATACCTACTCTACTGCGTCTGTGATTGTATCAATGAGGCTGTCCTATTGTTTTTGTCATTCAAATATCAAAATAAATATTTTAAATTAAAATTTGCTGTTTTCTCTTATTTGGGGATTTTTTGTTTGTGTTTTTTTCAAGTGAAATATTGAAGACTTTAGGCACCGTGCCTAGTAGCCCGAATGGATAAAGAAGCCCTGGCTAGTGGCTTTACCCATGACCGATATTCAACAACTGTTGATATCACCTTATGAAGAAAATTAAACTCTAATATGTTTCTACTGAAGAAATATTTTATTTATTTTGGGCAAACAAATGTTTTGCCATAAAAACTGCAAAAAACACTGTCTTTTTCACACCTTAAACGTGACCATTAAATATAAAATTAATGAGGTTAATTAAAATGTCTTAACTTGTTTGAACATTGATTAATATACTTAGAGAGTCTTACCTTTTCTTTCATAATACCTATACGGATGGAGGTTTCATTGATTTTCAACCTTTTTCAACGAATGTTTAACACCGAGCAACCTGCTAGCATTGTCGATATACATGGTCAGTTTTTTTACGTAGATATTCTATTATTAAAAAAATATTATTAAGATTGTGTGTAAAAATTTGCTAAAATTTTAATGATTGCGTTATTAAAAAAAATTGAGAAATGTAGGTTTAAAAATATTTATTTTTAATCGCCTTCGCGGTGCACAGGCCGGGGGGAAAACCCCGCTGCTTTGAACCCTACTCTGTTAGTGTAAGTATGAGAATAGCCCCGGACGGGGTGCGCGAGTAGGAAATCTACTCTCTATTGTTTCGTTTGTACTCGTGTGTTTTGTGTTTTCGTCACGCACATCACACACACGCCTGCCGATAACTCATCGCGACGGGATGATAACATGAAGTGATTGTTTGTAGTGGCCTTAGCGAGCCAGCGTGGTGCGACGTTCACTCCTGACGGTGCAGTATGTTCTAGAAGCGCCACGGGTCGCGAGGTCTTCCTCCATGTTTGTGATATGCGGCAGGTCTGTGTGGGGCGAAGGTCCCGTGGGAGGGCAGGGAACGAGTTGTAAGGAAGGTGGTTTACCAGTTTTTACATAAAAACCTTTTTCTGGTCAAAATAAATAAAATATTTCTCCAGTAGACACATAAAGCTTAATTTTCTTCACATGGTGATATCAACATTTGTTGAATATCTATCAAGGGTGTCCTGGAATTTAATGACAACTTTTTCTCTTAATTTTAAAAGTTTTTCATCTGATGCCGCTATGATCTTGATCAAATTGATATGATCCCGTGAAAAAAATTAAACTATTTATGTTTTTTCTGGAGCAATATTTGATTGATTTAGGTCATAAAATGTTTTGTTATAAAAACTGCACAAATATTGCCCTAAACTCGCATTCCACACACTCAACATTAATATTTGAAATCAACACACGTGTCAAAAATACATCGTATTCAAGCATCACTCGACTTATGCGTTGTTGTTTTTTCAACTTGTTCGAGACCTTGAACGAATTAATCTGTAATTCGAAGATTTAATTTACTGTTAAACCATTCACCTGCACTTTTACCTGAATATAATTAAAATTATCTGTGACAAAATTAAGTTGAGCTACAGACTGATTCATAAATTTTGCTGTAATTACTGAGTCGACTCTAAAATATTGGATCGGGCATACAACTCAAATTAAGGGTTTGGGACAATATAGTGTTAAGTCACAATTGTAATAGTTATAGTTCAAATTTAACTATGTTGGGTTTCTGGAAGTTTAAATTTTGTATCTTACCAGGGCTAAAACAAAATTATATTTAAGGTTTTTATGAATTATTGGATTTGTAAAACCTTAAATAGGCCAATGTTTAGCATTTTATTGCTTAAAACTTATGATTTATGATCCTAAAATTGGCATTCATCCTTAGCATGTGTGAAGATCCCACAAACTATCAAGGTTGCATAGAATTATTTAAAGTGTAATTTCCACATACAAAGTGAATACAATTGTTTCAATTGTTAATGATTACAGGAAAGCCCGACGAAAAGATAAGGAACCTTCTACCCCTTGCCCCGACGACCCCAAACTCTACTTGGAAGAAGCAGTTCTAGAGCGCAAACTTCCCGACATCGACCTGCGAGTGTTGGTAGACCTGCCCGCTGGACTGGACTACAACGAGTGGCTTGCATCGCACAGTAAGTGACAACGCACTCGCACTCGCTCTCAAACATTCAACAGGTGTCACAAGAAATAAACTGTGTTGGGATGCACAACTAACTTGTTTGATATCTGACAATCTAGACGAATATAATGCTAATTGCATCCTAAAATAAACCTATAAACCTGAAGCATGTACTAAAACATTTCATCAATATATAAGTTATTGATTGGTGTAATATGTTCATTGTAAGATTTACTAAATTGCTACATTCAGAATATGGTAGGGTCTGGGGCTAATGCTCTAGATCTGGCCATTCGACCTTATCTTCCCTCTGCTCTCCTGGCTTATGGAGGAATTCATTTCTGAGGTGGGGACATCTTTAAGGCGAATTACACTATTCCCAGATGCCTCGGTGGCGTCTATGGGGGTGGGGGGTGAAGAGGTTGAATGTGGGTACCGCGATACAGGTGAGACCCAGCCACAAGGCGGTGTTGGTGACTTCCTTGCAAGGGAAGTCGGCTGAGGAGAGGAAGAAGGCCTAGATGGAACAGATTAATTCGGCAAAAGGTCAGATCAAAATTAGGGCAATAAGACCCACTGGGACCAGATTAGTGGTGGAGATGGAGGACGATGTCAAAAAAATAGATAACAAGGAGTTAGCAAAGACGATGCCACATGTGAAGAGCCCAGAAAGAGGAGACCGCTACTAAAAATCTTTGATGTAGATAGGGATCTAATGGAGGAGAATTTGACGGATATGACGTATGAACAGAACTTAAGGGGCAAACTGACTAAGGAGGAATTTGTGTAGGGCTTCAATCCCAAGTTCATGACGGGACCGAGGGACAGCCACACGGTCAATCATGTGGTGGAGGTATCCCCAAAGATGAGGAATTTGCTACTTAGCTGCAGGGTTTACATCTCGTTCAGCGTGGTGTCCGTAAAGGACTATATCGTGGTGACGAGGTGCTGCAAGTGCAGAGACCTGGGCCATGTCATGGCGCACTGGCCGAAAAAAGAGGAGCTCTGCGGGAAATGTGGAAAATAAGGACTGTAAGAGCAGGGAGGAGGTGTGCATTCTGTGTGTAGACAGGAAGAGGTCGGAAAAGTGCAAAAATCCGAACTCGAGGGATTGCCTGACGCACCAGATGATGATGAGACAGATAGAAAGATTTTATTATGGAAATTATACTGTTGACAGAAATTGTTGACTTATTAAAACTGATACTGATTAAAATAGATGGAAATGGGACAGGCTTTAAAACTGAAAGGATGGGGAGAAGGGTGAAAAACTCCTCGTCCAAACGTGTTAGAAACCAAAGGAGGGCTGCACGCAGCCTACAGGAAAAATATTGCCGCTGCTAACGAACCCATACACGAGCTGGATTCTTCGGGTCGGAAAAAGGCTGGGGCACAAGATGTAAGCACTGGAAAAATAACACCAAAAGAAGGTAACGAGTTAGTACTGAACCCTGAGCTCAGTGGAGAGGGGGTAGCTAACATGGAGGTGGGCAAAGGAAAAGGAAAGTGCATGGAGCTGTGTAGAATCCCGATGCCGATGGTGAATATGGGGAAAATAGTAAATGAGGAGAAATGAGTGTCGAGGAATCCGAGCATCCGAGCAGTAAACTGGTAGGAGGGCGTGGTCGAAAGGATTGATAACGCACATCTGAAACCATCCGTAGGGTCTGCTCCAATTCATCACGTGAAAGGGGCCATACCCAGAATCCTTAAGGATGATTGGATTGGTCGAATCTGATATGTGTGAATGTGGTGAGGTGGGTACCCCGGAACACCTTGTGCTGGAATGTGCCCATACGCTTGAGATAAGGAGAACTAACCAGCAGGAAGTACAGGAGAAACTGGTGGGTGATATCCTGAGAGATCCCGCCCATTGGAAGTTCCTAGATAAGCTGGCAGCGGAAGCTTCATAAAGAGCCAATACAGAATATATAAGGGCGAGGACTGAGACAAAGGCTAAACAGCCGGTGGGCCAGAGAAGGGAGGCAGGGAGCTGATAGTGACGAAGAGGGAGTTAATGAAAGATACGAGGACAGAAACACTGAAAGCGGGACCGAGACGGATGCAAGTGGGGTCTCAGCGGGGGGATATAGGGAAAGGAGAAGGTTGTTTTTGTGGAACTACTGGTATATAACCTTCCATGAGGAACAAGGAAAGATGCCGGGAAGTGGCAAACATGAAGCCTTGTAGAACTGGCATACCAGTTCAGCTGATAGATCCGGAGTTTTACTGCTCTGCAGCCCCCTTGTATCATAGGGGCGATGAATATTCCCGGAGAGTAAGAAGTTACTTAGGTTAGTTTGTTGTAAGACTAAGATTAGAATAGGATATGATAGAGAAGATATGGTAATAGGAAGGGGTAGTTTAGGAGAAACAATTTCAGGGAATGTAGAAACGGAAAGTGAGTAAGGAAGTGGTTTGCGCTTAAGTGTAGGTGGAGCACCCACTCCGATAGGGTGCCTCCCCAGGTGGTGGATAGGGGTGTGCTTGCTGCTGTTGGGCGCACCGTCGGAACTGGGATGAGAATCCAGGTCTAATGGGGTAGCCAGCAGAAGAGGGTACCGAGGAAGTAATATACCCGAGTCGGACTAACTGGTGATTGAAATTGTATCTTGGAGATAGATACTATAGGAGCCAAAACCTGTTTAGATTAAATAAAATTGGATAATGTATAATAGTAGGAATTTTTTTTATATTATGTAAATAAAACCTGGATTTAAAGTTGTAATATGCCAAGCCAAATTATACTGGTAATAAAAAAAATATCTCAGATGGTAAGATGAGACTTGAGAATGATAGTGGTGGAAAGGAGAAGGACCTACAGTTTAATTTGGGCTCCGAACCACAGTGGAGGCCTGGCATTCCCCACATTCACAAGTTGTGATTAATACACGTCTTGTCAGAAGTGAGGGAAGGGTTTGGCAATCAGATAAATCTGTGCCGGGACCGAAGATTGAACCCTGGACCTCTGACACCACATTCTGACACCTTACCCCTAGATTGCCAGGTACCCCATTAGTGAATATGATTACTCATATCGGTGACGATGCGAAAGAACACAGGTTTCTCCCTACCTCAAATTATATTTTGACCCACATTAAAATTTGCCCTCATTTTTGTTTGTTTTAGCAATCGCGTTTTTCGACCACATCAACTTAGTGTATGGCACCATATCGGAGTTTTGCACCATGTCTGGATGTCCGGATATGACTGGACCTGGTCTAAGGTATGGCATTCCTTATTTAATCTTTGCTGATTCATTTTTGATCAAATTTTAAACTAAAATATATACCTTGATATTGAATGATACACACAAACTACAGTAAAACCATTTTGGTTTTTGAAATATCTATGATCTAGTTTGTTGAAACTTTGTGATAAATAACACCCTAAAGAAATTTGTATTTGAATTTTAGTAAGTTCAAAATGTTGCTTTTGACGTTTTTATGTAAAATAGAGGGTTTTTCTTTGAGTTAAGAGGTTAGGGGGCGAGATAAAAGGGCAGTGTTAGGGCAGTTATTACAAACAAAACAACGGTCATGAATTATTTTATAAAAGGCATGTATGTACCAGACTTTTAAAATAACAGTTATTTCAGTTCCCCTCTTTAAGAAAGCATTTTTTTCCCTCACATGTATTTTAGAACATTAATTTCTCAGGTTTGTTCAAATTTGGTGTAAATTTTCACTGGAAACATTTATCATGCGTAGCTTCACAAAACTACTAATTCAATAATCTAAATACAATGTGACAGGGAAAAGACTATGATATAGTCCAGGGATGGCGAGACTTTTTCAACCAGCATATGTCACATACCAATAAACTATGTGATACAATCGGCTAGAAATCCTAAATTTACACAAACACTATTGCATGTGGATCATGTCTGATTAAACATTAATAGAGATGTGGAATTAATAGAAGTTACTAATACTGAACATTGTAGAAATATTAAATACTTGGATAAAAACTGCATCAAAAAGGCTGTTTTTGACCATTTTAGAATGGCTTCACAGATAAGCACTGTGCACAAATCTTCATTCTGTCATAAGAGAAACATACTTTAGTTATTAACAAGAAACTTTGTTGCTTTGACCCCCATCGTTCCCGTGTAAAATTTAGAGTAATTGTTCAAATACGAATGCACTGCACACATTTCTGGCATATTGTAGGTCTTTTCTTTTTGCTTTTACTACTATACCTTGCGCGTGCAGTCGGGAGATGAGCTAGGTCTGCTATGATGAACGCTCTTAAGGGCTAGTTAAATTTAAACTAGTCCCGTTTCTCACCTCTTATTTACGTTTTTTTAATGAGTATATAAAAATCAAAGCCTGTTGAATATTATTAAATGTAATGAACAACTCAAATTAAATAATAACTAAATTTAATGAAGTAAAAGTGATTAAATTGTCAAAGAAAGTTTCTCAGACAATATTAATGTAATTAACTTAAAATATAAAACATTGAAAGTAACTTTCTGGGGGTAAAAATACAAAATTATTATATAAATGCTAAAATTTAAAAATTACATAATCTTTTCCATAAGGCATTTTGATAGCAAAGATATTTATTTTCGGTTCATAACATGTTATCTTCAACATCGCACAAGACAGTTTCAAACCATTGACTTCACAAAGTTCATTGTGATGTGTTAATGACAAGTTCATCGAATTTTGACTTAAAAAATAATACAACTCTGGGAAAAACTTTATTTAGTGTTTATAATTTTCATACCTGGCTCAGCATGCAATCCAAATCTCGTTCGCGTACCACAGGGGGCTGGGGTAGGGGGGCACTTGTGCCATAGATTTTAGCCATCTTTGATCTATAATCACTAGTGTTTTGTGGAATGTTGGTTTATTGTGGTTGCAGGACCTACCTTTGGTTCGATGACAAAGGCAAGAAAACTCGCGTAGCAGCTCCACAGTACATTGACTATGTCATGACCTTCACACAGAAGACTATCAGTGACGAGTCAATATTCCCCACCAAATATGGTGGGTATACATAGCTTTCCTTATTGATATATGTAGATAAATACTTATTTTCAGACATTAAACACCCCTGAAACCTCATGTTTAAAGTTGAATCCTAACCACTTGCATGTTGCCTGATTTTCATGAGATCTTGGATACCATTAAAGGTTATGGACCAGGGTTTAAGGGGTGTGCCATTGTTTGTCCTCTTAAATGTTCTATAAATAATAGAGAATTTGGAACAAAAAGAGAGTTTTTCTATAACCCATGTTAATTCATTATTTATTTTATTTTCAGCAAACGAGTTTCCAAGCTCATTCGAAAGTATTGTTCGTAAAATTCTCCGTCTTTTGTTTCACGTGTTGGCACACTTGTACCATTGTCACTTCCGAGAAGTCGTGTTACTGAACCTGCACGCTCACCTGAACTGTGTGTTTGCGCATCTCACTCTGTTCAACCACCGGTTCCAACTCATCGATCTCAAAGAAACGGAAATACTTCAAGATCTTGTAGTCGCTTTGAAAGTGCTTTCGGACGATACGGAAACTTCTCAGCTAGCGGCAGAGTACGACAAGAGTCACTCTGAAAGTTTGTCTGCCTTCGAGGGCGGCGGCGGTACTTCCTCCCATTCGTGCGCGAAAGACACTGAAACCGAGACGGATAAGGCGGTTTGTTCCGACGTTAATGAGGTGGTTGACGTGGAAGAGAGGATCCATTTAAAGGCGGACCTCATACTCGACAAGGACAAAGACACAAAATGTGTGGATGAGAGCAGCACCGCAAGGAGTTGTACCGAGCAGATTGTACACTAAATAACAGATGGGAGTGGTTGTTAAAGTTATTGTTGTCGGGCGATTACAGTGGGCATTTCCAAGTGGCGCGTAGCTTAGGGGTGCACATGAGCAGGGAAAAGTCGGGGGGGTTTCTTTTCTCAAAACAATTTTATCAGATATGTTGTCTATCACTTGTGACCTTTATTAAACTGCTTGGTTGGTTTCTTATTTGTTATTTTGCACAACTTGTGAGTCGAATAATCTTATTTGTTTGGCATCTTTCATTACCAACAGGCCTTTTTTTTTTTAAATATAATTTTAATCATATAATGTGGGGGGACTGCTCCAAGAATGTGTTGCACTTGTGCTGAATTAGTCGGCAAACAATATAACTGCTGTATTTTGTAATAATGCAGCTTATCAGAACACAAAATGTATTTGTTTGCACATAATGGTAGTGCAGTGCTTTATAATGTGTTAAGGTTAGTGATATATTAGGCAGTAAATTGGGTTACGTATTTAGTCACTGAATGCATGTCATCACCCCCTCCATAGTTGAAAGTTTAATAACTTATATAGATTCCAGTCATTTTAAGCTGAGTAAAATATGCAAGGAAAATCACTTGGTTTTTGTGCCGATATTCTACGACTGGATTGATGAATACTTAGTTATTTATTTAAAGAAACAATAACTATATCCTTTATTAATTAATGTTAAAAAAAACACATGGAAATGCTTACTTATTGCCTCCCTGTTATATATAAGAAATGTTATGTATTATAAATATACAGATTACAAAGCTAAACTAACTTCTAGTGAAAGAGCTGTAAATCCCTCCCTATTACATATTGTATATGTAGTTAATCTAGGCATTGTTTGTTGTACCGAGGGCTTCTCCCATGACCTAGACGAACTCTGAAAGCTGCCTGCCGTTAACATATACACATTATCTGAAAGGGGTCGAAAAGGACCTTTTGAATGTTTTGTTTTTATTATAAGTTGCAAATTGGTTTTGCATTTTGTCACAGGTTTGATTTAATTGATTTGACAGGGTGCCTTATAAAATTATTAATCTCTAACCCCCTCACCCCTATTGTTTATGTGACAAATCATTTAAATTAGGATTTGTAATCAGGGCTGTGGGGTATGATTTGGAAGGAATTTTGGGTGGAATTGCAATCAGTAAAAATATACTGACTCTGGCTTCAAAATAAAACCTTATAGTCTTCTAACAAAATTTGTAATTCAGATTGAAAAATTTATTTAAATATAAATTCATGATGTCAAAGAAGCTAATTAATATACTTTAGCCATTTATGAAGGAATTTGAGGCGGATATTAGAAAATTAGAGCAGTCGAAGTCGAAGGCTTGATGTACCAAGTCCACAGCCCTGTTTGCGATGTTTAAGAAATATTGGTTGTCTTTTGTATTACTCTCGTTGATGATTCTTTTTTGTTTGATTTGTGTTGCACTTTTGTCGTTTTGTAACATTTTCGGGTTCCTGTAGTGTTTGCTGGTGGCCCTCTGGTGGATCCAGGCATGTTTTTTTTTAGTCTTGTCATGTGTGAGCTAGCTGCGTGTGGCTTTATTAACCAGTAGACTTTGGACTGGTGAACCTTATGTTAGCTCAGTGAGTTAGGTTCAATGTCCCGGCGAATAAATGATTTTGTTGGGCCTTTGTTATAGTCTAGCTCTTAAAACGTTTACTTGATTAAAACAAACCTCTTTTCTTCTTTTTTTCTCTCTTTTAAATCGAAAAGATCTAATTATTTTTCGTTTTTGTTTAAAATAACATTTTCTTAGTGGGGTTTTTTTAGTGATTACAGTTTATACATATTTAAAAAAAAAATTGATTTTGTCGGCTTAGTTGAAAGTTTATGAATTATATTTTATTCTTTATTAATATGTTAGTTGTGAATTAGTTCAAAGGATCTAGAGACCAGTAGAAAGGGTGTGTATAAGTTGATTGGTTGTTGTTCTTTTGTTATAAAAAAAACTAGATATTGAAAAGTATTATAGTGTTGTAAGATTTTTTTTAATCGTGTATTATTATTTTTGTTGTATAAACAATTTTTCTTATTAATTAACAGTAGATAATTTCTAAATTAAAGAGTTAGCTGTTCAGTTTGGGGTTCTTGACTATGATCCAGGAGGCCGGTGATTTTAATTTTCGCAGCGTAGTATATTCTCTTCTCTCCTGGCGATTGCTCGTAGAGTTTTCTTAAAATTCAACCTTCGTCCAAAACCCTTTGGTTTTCTATTCAAGCTGCTAATAGCCAGTCACTGAAAAAAAATCTTAAACATTATTTGCCATTGAAATTAAATATATGTAATATATCATATATTTATAAAATTGTTACTGTAGTATTTCTCATCACGGAAATATTTGATTACTATTCATTCAGAATACATATTTCAAGAAAATCGTTCACGTTTTTAATTAGTTCCAATTAATACGCTCTGCTTCGTATTCTGACCTTGGTGGTTATAACTCTTTTGGTGTATACATATCTTTCTCCAGACTACAGTAATTAATATACAAAACTGATTCTGATTAATTAATTGAGCCGCTTTTACTTTTTACTGCTTGTGTGCTCTTGTCTCAAAACATTTCTTAAAATATTTACAAAATGTTATCAAACTTTTTGTCTTTCTTCCGTTTATACTATTTTCACTTGGAAATTGAATATTAAAACCTTTTTAACTTTTACTCATAAATGTTTATGATGTTTTGACTATACCTATTTTCTTTAAATTGATACTAATGGGAAAAAAAAAGTACAGATGATGACCAATAAAACCTCGCAGAGTAACTTTGATTTGAATCCGGATGAGGTAGAAATTTGGTCTTCCACTGGTGCAAAAGCTGGTTAGATAGGAGTTATTTGGAGTTCCTTATAAGTATAGTCCCTGACACTGGTAACCCCACTCAGATTAGGTGCCTGAAAATAATAATTAATGTAAATATAGTGTAGGTATGTGAATGAGCGTGTAATTCCGTGCACTGGAAGTGATTAATCACCTCTGCACGCGTATTCATTCCTATCCAAAGCTTTTTTGGGAAATTTATTTCCTGTACCTTATTTATTTTGAATTTATTTAAAATGTATATCTTTCAACAAGCTTTTGAGTTTCTACTTTCATCGAGTGGCTTATGTAACTTAATCAACCTCGATATTTTTACCTATGCCATGTTTAGTTTCCATCTTAATATCCTACGTGTCGTGCTCAAAATATATATATTTTTGTGATTGGAAGCATTAGTTATCTGTGTTACTAGATTTTAGGTTTGTCCAACTTAGATATATAATTTTATTATTTTATTTCTAATCTCTGTTGTAGTGATAATAGTTTTAATTGCCTAGTGTATTTTTTATTGGCAAAAAAAAGCCTTGTTCTTAAATCCATGTTAACTTTATTTAACCTAGTTTTTATATAACACTACTAGTGCACTTTGTGAACTGGAACAAACTCACTGACCTAGAAGGATTGTTTGAGTAACAGATTTAGGTTTTAGGTTTTTGGGAATTTGTTGAGTGTTTCTTAACAATGAACCTAATGTGCCTGTGAATTGGGGCGTTTCAAATATTTGATACTTAAAATTTTGAAATGGTGCTGTCTAGATCTAAAAAAAAAAGTTTTGGTTTACTGCTGGAAACTAAATTTAATTTTAAACTTTAATCTTTTACTACTTTTTAGATTTATTTTTTATGTCAATTGGAACAATTGATTTTATCTGTATTACCAGTTTGCGATTTAATTTGTATTCTTAGGCAATACGATTTATTTCATTGGGGATTTAACTAAATTATTAATATAAGAAGAACTTTATCTTTTCTTCCATTCACCTCACATGGCTATGTCACTTTAGTCACATGCTACACTTGTTCCCCCATAACCATTCCTTTCGCCCTTTCGTTTCTAATCTTATCCATTCTTGTCACTCCTATAAGAGTGACTTTTACATCTTTAGGACACAAAGCTCAATTTCAGTCATAATCTTAGCTTTGCTGGGAATCGAACTTGGAACCTATTAACTTAATCAAAATACAGACATTTCACTGACTGAGCTAATGTTGTTTCAGTTGTTGTTTGTAACTGTTAGTTTCTGGCTGTGAACCATTACTCTAGTGTGTGATGTGCTCGAGTGACTTAAACTGATTCAGGCCTCCTCCCATGTTGTCAGCTTACAAAGCACAGAAGTGTTGTGAACTTTGGTTTTTTATTGGTTATAATGGACGAGTTTGAGGCGATGTGGATGGGATGTTTTAAAAAAAATGTGCATTCTTGGTTTGTTTTTTTGTAACATATTGCTATCAGATATTGGTAAAACAAAGTAACACTATTTATCATTTTATTTTAGCTACTTCGTGATACATTTTTGAGCACCACTTCCTGTATTTGTTGTCCTTTGTAAAATATATATATGTAGGAAGTTTTTTGACTGTTGTGCCACCAAAGTTGCGGTATTTAGGTTGGGGCCTAAGCAAATTTGTTTTTAAACCACTTGCAAACCATTTTCATCCTGAGTTATATTCTTAATCATTTTCAGTTTTATATGGAGAATCTTTTTTTAAGGATGGATATATTCTAGTTTGTGAATAGTTACACGAACACCCTCTCACTAAAGTGTACATCACTAGGTAGTTTATAAGTGATCACAATGATTTTGTAATTGAAAAACTTTACTCGGTACTGTTGCAATTCACCAAGTCGAATCTCACTTGATAATCTCGTGGCTACTTTAAACATCTTGGAAGTTATTTGTTTAGTAAAGTCTGAGTTACAAGGACGAAGTCTTTATCATGTTTAACAATATAATCATCATCATAATATAGTACTGTCTCCATCGTCCTCCCTCCCTCCAGCATGCTTCCTTCTTCACTTACTTTGCTTGCGCTACCTCAGCAATCTCCTCTTTTCCACATACTTCTTGCTTTCCTTTGTGACCTTGTTCTTGTACTCTTTAGCTCTCCAACACTATTTCCAATAATCTCTCTTCCATCCAACACCATGGCCCGGTCCGTGGTATGCGTGTCTATCGAGCTAAGGATCCTGGATTTGATTTTCGGCATGGCCGAAAAAATTCATCATTGATAAAATGTCAGTTTATCCTTTCGTAGTGATGAATTAACAGCTGTAGACTGGATGTATCTGTCATAAGTTGGATTATAAGGCATATGATGATGCTACGACAAGCCTAGAAAACCGATAGAGGAAAATATATGGCTTGGATAAAAAAAAAACTGACCCAGTCACCAGGCTAGAAACAGCCATTCATATAAAAAAAACTCTTCCTTTTATCTCATTCGAGTGTCTGTATCCCTGCTCTCTCTTGTACAACCTCGTTTCTTAACATCAGATTTAAAGATCTCCCTCTAATAAGTTTTTTTTTACACTCGTGTATTGTCGTACCCCCACCCCCTTACCTTAAGTTGTTTCACAGTGCTGTGGCTTTTAAGATAGGACAATAGTGTAGTTTGTCAAGGTAAGGTGGCTATATTTCATTCTTACTTTGACAGATTACACTAAGGACCTATCTTATAAGCTATGCCATAGCGGAGTAATTCAAGGTAAGCTGGCTACCTCTCAGCCTAAATGGAGTGTAAGTTGGTATACACTTAATGCCTAGTAATTGTTACCCTTAGTAAAGAAGCCTCTTGTTTTCTTAACTTGCATAAAAGGTTAGATATAATTATGTATAGTGTATTAAAGTAAAATTGTTTTACCTAATTTTACACTTTAAAAAATGATGAATATTAGATTGAAGGTGTTCGTGAAACTCTACCTCTCATACAAAAGAATTATTTACCTTGTGAGGTCTGTAATGTTCCTTACCTAAGCACAACAACTTTGAGGGTTAAAGGTTAAATCTTCGGCACTATCCCAAGGTCTGGCAACAGTTTTAACCAAAGTGATACCGTACTAGACTATTATTGTGCAGTGTTTCACAACATGGAAAGTTCCACTTATTGGCTTTTGTTTTAAGGGGAATATCGAGTTAATTGAAATAATTAGGAGGGGGTGTTTCGAAAAGATTAATATAATCAACATTGTTATATATTTAAATATACAAACATTTGGCAACAGTAAGGAGCTAATAAGTCTCCCCAACAAATACATTTTTAACATACTATTTTCCACTGAAATCTGTGTGATTATTTTAATGAGCTTTATTCCAGCTTCATTACTAGTAAATAAATTCGATACAGATGTCAAAAATAAAATTAAGCTATGTTCATATTTTCTTTGTGAGGTTGTGTTGGTGAGCTACCTGCTTGGGGAACATCTAAAATAATCTTAATTTCAAGTTTGTATTATTATTGTACTTTTAATGGAAATGGCTTTAGTGTTGAAATAGCTGTGCAACCTCTAATTCTTGGGGGTAGGAAATGTATAACTTTCTCTTCTTAAGAGCGTTCATCATAGCAAGCCCAACTCAGCTTGCACCTGCGTTTGAGTGTGTGTGCGTGCACAAGGCATGGAAGTAAAAGGGATAATAAAAGACATATATATGCCAGTAATGTGTGCAGTGCATTCATATTTGAATGATTACTCAAAATGTTCTACTGTAATGATAGGGGACAAAGTGACACAGTTTCTCATTAATAACTATAGTATGTGTCTATTAAGACTGAATAAAGATTTGTGCACACTTTTTTATCTTTGAAGCCATTTTAAAATGATCAAAAATGACCTTTTTTTTTATGCAGTTTTCATCCAAATACCATTTAATATTTTAACAATGTTCAGTTTTAGGAATGTCTATTGGCTTTATTTCCATTAATGTTGATTCGGAAGTGATCCAAGTTCAATAGGGTTAGTGTTAATTTACTATTTATAGCCAATTGTGTCACAAAGTTGATTGGCAAATGATGCACGCTCTTAAAAGGTAATTCTTGTTCCTTTTTTAATTTTTGGATATAATAAAACATGTGATTAGTATCTCATTTATGAAAGGAAATACCTGTGCCCCTCTCGCTTCTAAGAATTAAATGATGGTGCATAAACTTAGACTATGTTCTACTATCTTCCGGTGAATTATCCAGTGTCTCTAATTTCTTTGAACAAACAATGCTATTTTGTGTATTTTTAGTATGACCTTGGAAATATATATTTATAGTGAATATAGATGTTCCTTTGTGTCAAAATGTTCTTAAAAAAGAATCAATTAAAACACATTGTATTCCTTCTTAAAATACTTGAAGATTATTTTAATGTTTACAGTACGATGTCTTAAAGTGGTTTCTTGACCCTTTCAATACGTGTTCATGTTAATTCATTATAGTTCATAGCTTTATTTGTACCAGTGAATTTTTGTTTTTGTTTATATATGTATATATATTTTTTTGGGATAGTGCCAAGGGTTTGTCGGCCAATCCGGTTCCTCTTTGGAGGCGAGCTGTTGGCAAGGTCCTGTCAACCTACGAGGATATTGATTGTTGTGTGCATTGCACTAAGCGCCAGCTGTTGGAATACTTCACATTAAAGACTCTTAAGTCATACAGAGTTAACCATTTTAACTATTTATTTATTGTTTTACTTGTTTTTATTTTCCTCGCTTGTTCCTTCTTTTTTTTATCTTCACGCCATCAGTTGTATTCAATTATTCAAAAATTCCCTAATAAACCTGTTGTCAAACATTACAGTATGGAAGAAAGCAAAACTATACCATTATATATATATGAAAGGTGAAACTTTATAATATGAGTGAAGAATAACTCTGAGCACGGGACAATTCCTCGGTAGCTCAACGTTAGAGAATCGCCATGATAAGCCAAATGTCCTGGGTTCGATTCCCTTGTCCAGGTGTCATTTTTCAAATTATTCGAAACACTTCTAAGTAGGAATCGAATAATTTGCCACGATACTCTCCCCCCCC
>CABFVX010002195.1:0-15379 GCA_902151425.1 Timema shepardi | reverse complement strand
CTCCCTTTTTTTTTTCTACACCTCTTTGTCCTTTAGATGGGTTTAATATTATAGTATATAAATTTAATAGGTTTAACAACTTTATCCTTGATTTTTCTTGAGCGATAAAAATCCATAGCACAAGTTCCTTCAGAGGTGAAGTAAAGCCATCGGTCCCGTGTGGATTGTGCCATGTAAAATAACCCTGGAACATATGTGAAAATATCTTACCTGTTAAAATTGGTAGGCTCTTTCGCTCTGCTTATAGAAATTCTCGCTCGTTGGTATAATCAGTAGGCAGTGCATGTTAAATACTTCATATAAATGAAAATACGATTACTATAGTAACTTATAGACTCAAAACTTGCTCTCCCATTTGGATTGTTTGACTTAATTGAAGTTTTGGTGCAATTTCAAAACTATCTTAAAAATTGTGCTAAAATATATTATCAAGTGCCTCTAAAATGGAACTTGACCCCTTACTAATACATTTTAGTAAGATAGGGGCATAGTATACAGGCATATCATGACTTACGGTGCTTTTAAATTGCCACCGTGCCCCCTGAAGTTGCCCTTGATTCAAGATACGGCACCTTAACGACATAACTTTTTTTTTTTCTCAATATAAGGTCTGCAGTGTTTGTTTTAGTTACAGTATGTGCAACGAAAAGTGGGGAAAATAATGCATTGCTTTAAGTTGCACTGGCGATATTCGAGCTAATGTTGGTCTGGATTCTAAGCTATTGTAAGTGCGGGTATATCTGTAATGTATCAAGGAAAACTGATACCTTTCATGTTATAGGAAGTGTACCTTCATTGTTGTCTTTTATGATGGCTCTTTCCATAAGATGAGATGAAGCCATTGAAGATCTTAACCTAAATTAAGCTTAATTAACCAAACCTCGCTGAAAGTGGGAATGAATTTCCCTTTTGAGGAAAATCTCCAGCTATCAGCTGAGAATTGAACTTGGGACCTCTAGGTTAGCAGCCAGCGACTCCGACCACCATACCACGAGGCAGGCCGGAGTTAATGTTATGAAAGCAGAGTAATTTCTGGTGTCTCGAGTATATTTATTTGATTTAAAATATTACAATCAGATATATTTGTGTATATTTAAAAAGTATTCTAAAATAGTTTTGTAAATCACACTCGCAAAAAAATGATTTTATTATGTGAATATAAATGTTTAAAAATATATAAACTTCTATAAAAATAATCTCTAGAGAAATTTTTTGTTACAAACATATTGTTAAAATGAACATTTTTTAACCTCGCTGACATTCATTGTTTGGTTTAAATATCATTCCAAAATAGTAAAAACTTAAATTATGTTCGCACATCACTATAGACACCAAAATTTATTATGAGCCTATTAATCGGCCATATATATCTACAAATAAAATAGAAAATACTAAAATGTCTTACAAAGATCTACATTTTCACCTATTTTCCCAATTTATATTGGTAGCAAATATGAAAACAATTGATTATTCCTCAACGTAATCTTGTGTAGCGCAAGTAGGATGAAGTGTATTTAATGAATACCCTCATACGAGGGACAAATGTTGACATCGAGTGCATCAGCATTGACAACGTGTGCTCCTGTCTACAGTCGGGCCGCAGTAGTTCTTGTTGATTTCCACTAGCCGCAAGGCCCTAATTGGGTGCGCCATCTCCCTGAGGAAGAAGCCCACAGCATGTGCGATGGGCTCGCACAGGTCTCTGAACGAGGTGGCCATGTTGTACAGGAGGATGAAGACGGGCTGGATAATTCCGTTGAATAAAATGGTGAGTAGGGGCTTGAAGAAGTAGTCTGATGTCAGTTGGACGAGTCCTACTAATAGCGAGCGAATCAGACTGTACAGCAGGAACCTAGAGATGGGGCACGAACACACTTCCTTACAGACAAAGATTCAGCGGACTACAAAGTTAAAGTCAACAGTCTACTTACAATGCAAGCGTTTTAATTGCCAGTAAACTTACACTAGGATTTAGATGAGGAAAACTTTTTAGAATATACAAACATAATTTTTTGTGGCGCATATCAATGATGTTTTATCATATTATTATTTTTTAGGTATTGATAATATCTATCAAATGTGACCTGAAGATCACATGACCTGGCGTAATGCAAATGTGAAAGTATATCTAGTAACATTTCTAGCTTTCATATAAGTCTTTTATGAAAATTAAACTGTAGGCTGTTTTTTTATTTTTGGCGTAGGAGGCTAGATATCGATTCTCATATTAGTGTAATAAGGGTGTTTTTTTTTAATTCCATTTACTCTCTTCATCCTGTTTAATTAATTTGATAAATTTTAACATTGCATGAGTTGACTTTAAATATTTCAATTCTATAAGTTACTTTTGTAGGTAGTAAAGGTATCCCTAATGTCCCTATATCAACAAAATCTTAAGGTCTAACTATTTGTATAGGAGGGTGTCTCAAATAAAAATGTCCCAAAACACAACAATATTTCAGAGTCTTGTGTTCAAAATGTATATTTCTGCTCGCCGACTAGTAAACGTTTATTTATTGAAACTATGCATAACAGCTGATGGTGCATATTTTGAACACAAGAGTTTTAAATACTGTGCGTTTGGGCCCCGTTTTTATTTTTAACCTTCTGTAGGTGGGTTTACCATTGATCTAACCTGAAATTAAACAAGTTTAGGAGACACTGTTTTCTCTGAAAGCTAGCAGTTTTTCCTTTAAAGATTACACTATGGTGTAGCGTTTAAGATAATGTCATGGTGTAATCCCTTAAGGTAAGACTGTTACCTTGTACAAGTTTGGTTTATTCTATTTCAGACACCTCTTTTAAATGCATAGAATTAATGTAAACATTACCACTTATTGTTGATAGCTCTGTGTATTTTTATGTTACCTAAACAACTGGAGTATGAAGGCTATTATAAAAGCAAATGCAATGTGAAGAGTCCCGAACACTTCCGCCCAAAACCTGGTCACGTAAGCGTCTGTATCTTCTATGAATTTTTCGGTCACGATGTGCGGAGGCCGGTCCGTTGTGCGGTAATATCTGAAATATGCCCGTGGCAAGGCAAGCTTCACTTATGATAGTTGGCATAATATTTACTGCTAGGGGATGAGACTAATAAACATAATGTTAAAAGATCATGCATGTTCTCTTGATGAACTTACAAAAATACATTTGAGGTATTGGGGAGGGGCTTGATAAAATTATGCTGGAGTCTACTAATTTTATAAATAAATGAAAATTACTTGGTTTTGTTGGATTTTACGATTTAAGAAAGTTAATTTGAAAAATACCCAGAGTTTCCATGATCGAAATAGTAGAGTTCGACCCGTTCTGGTATTCTTGCGTTGCACCCTCTCATGAATCTGTTGTCTGGTCCTAAGTGGGGGCTACCGTTATGTTGGTCACCACATTCGCATATATGAGGCTCATTCATCCCACATTCGCATCGCAGAAGATGGTCTTTATCTTTGACATGGTGTTGTTTATCTTGATGTATGGACAGGTCGTCTTGACTCGAATAATGGTAATTATGACCTGTTTTGACTGTAATAATGGGAAACAAATTGTAACTTTTACGTGCTTTCAGAAAAGTTGGTTTGATTTACACATCTACAGAATTTTAGCTAAGCCTTTATTCCTCTTAAATAACAAGAGGTTTTGACTTTGATTAGAATTCGATCAAATCTGAATCTGACTTCTATTTGGGATTTGGAATTTTGAATCCTGATTTATGAATCTTTCATATATTAAGATTCAAAATATTTTAAGCAAATACGAATTCAAACAATTTTCAAATTTTGATCCGACTCTTCTTAAAATTACATTTGTAATAAAAAATTGCTGGGAATTGCATAGGATTAATAATATTGATCCGAACGGGTAGTTAGATGCGGTGATAAATATAACTATTATTAATAATATTGATCAAATTTTCTTCTGGTTTAACTTTAAATGTGCAGGTCAGGCAGTAAAATTTTGTCTTAATAGCAACAAATTTAAAAACCTTTACCATTTTTATCTACGTTATTTTCTTCGACTTTGGCATCCATGTTCTTTGGTATTCCGTCCACCAAATCAAAAATGAATTTCTGTAAGCATAAAATATAATATCTAACCAACATAATATTAAACAGGAAGGGACAGTAAGTGTGGACAGATTTATGGAGCTATGTACACAGAAGGTATCGATTGATAAGTTACTAAAGCTACTGGCAGTGGCGCCCCCAACACATATACAAGGCAATTTTATCAAAAGGCCTTTCTGCTTATTTGTTAATTTTTTTCTTAAGAAGGTAACACACAAGTTCCTTTCTCGCCCAATGTTTTTAGATTGCAGGGGATAAAGAGATTGGGGTTTGAATCCCGGTTGCAATGCATGGAGGGTGGTTTTCTCCTAAATGTTTTTCCCACTCTCTCTCCACGTCATTGCGGCTCACATCGGCCTCCCAAGTTGCGTTAACAAAGAGAACTGCCGGTATTTGAAAACAGAAATACTCCAGAGGAATGCGACTAGTTCCTTCATAAAGTCGAGATCATGGTGTGCTGCATTGTGGGAGTATAACAGTCACGGCAGACTGCACAAATCAAGGTGTTGGGGCCAATGCTAACGTCTGATTGGTTGTACTAAAACTATAACAATTTGAATTGTGCTCACTATCTCTGCCTTGCCTTTGTAGGCTATTTAAAATATAAATCGTCTACTTTTACTTCAGTATTTCGCTTCATGAGTTTGGGTGAGCGCTATTCTGCTTTATGTCTCCAAAAACATAGTTCGATCCCTCATTGGCTTTAGTCAGGTTAATTATCTCTCCTTCTTTGAACTTCCTGCTGCTCAAATGAATTATGATACATTTCCTTAACAAAACTACCCCTTCTCCTTTAGTATGAATTGTACCTAAAAAGTGGTGGGGCACAAGGGGAGGTGCTTCTGAACCATAACTCAATAAACACACCAAAAAAAAATTAATTTTGAAGAATTTCAAATTAGATGTTTTGTTAAACACTAAAATACCATTTCACATTGCTGTATTATTCATCCCTGACCTTGGGCGGACAACAGGTGTCGCTCTGGTGCTGCACCGTGAACTTGTAAACGTCTGATGAATTGGGATTTGAGACCTTGAGTTTCTTGTGACCTTTACGGTTATTCTGGTGAAAGCTCTTAAAGAAGTCTGGCCAAGGTCGTCTTCCTGAATGACCAACACAATTAGAGCCGATATACTTCTCTCTATAGAGAAGTTCACTTGATACAAACATTAACTCAGCTCAGTCATGGCCGTAAAATGCATTATAGTGAGATTGGGGCTTCTCCTTTCAAATTGATGCATTAATAACTTTGGTGCTGTGTTTGGTCTAAATTTAAATTAAGTTGTGTGCTGATGTAATCAGTTGGTTCAGAAAGTGCATGTTGAATACCCCCCAAAAAAAACACAAAATGACTACCAGTGGCACAATGTGGTTTGTTGCCAGGGTAAGCAAAGTGTGTCTAAACTGTACTTGTGAATTGTTCTCATCACTCGGTAAGACACTCATTGATCGGGTACTAAAACAACAATACATACAGAGATTATTTATAATTGGTAAAATGAGGACTAAGTGGAGGAGAATTTATTGCAAGAGTAGTTTTAATAAGTTTTGCGGGTGACCTGGCGGTCTAGGGGTAAGGTGTCAGACTTCTATGCTGGCGGCTGGGGTTCAATCCTCGGTCCCGGCACAGATTTATCTNGACTAAGTGGAGGAGAATTTATTGCAAGAGTAGTTTTAATAAGTTTTGCGGGTGACCTGGCGGTCTAGGGGTAAGGTGTCAGACTTCTATGCTGGCGGCTGGGGTTCAATCCTCGGTCCCGGCACATATTTATCTGATTACCAAACCCTTCCTTCACCTCTGACAAGACATCTTGTGAATGTGGGGAATGCCAGGCCTCCACCGTGGTTCGGATCCCCCGTTAAACTGTAGGTCCTCCATTTCATCTCACAATCACCCTACCATTACACATTAGCGTAAGTGTGTATAACCCGAATGGGTAGTAAGACGCGGTGCTAATAATAATAATAATAAGTTTTGCGCACCCTGGCAACACTCCACGAAATGGCAATGAACCCCTTATTCTAGAGTTGGGTCACCATAGGAGGAAACACATTTACTTTCATATAATGAAGTCAGTCAAGCAGTCAAGGGTCGTGCCCAAACCAACGTACCCCTTATGACTGTGGGGGGTAAGGGGAATAAATCTCAGCTCTCTTATAAAATATAAAGTGTTATCATATACTTTTCAAATTTGAATCTTAAAATTAGTTTAAAATTTGAACCCTCAAATCTTTAAAACTACAATTTAAGTTAAATGGAAAATGATTCAAATTGAATTATTTTTTAAATTGCTAAGCGCTATTAAACAAATATTATTTTGTCATGTCTATTAATTTATAAACCACAAAACACTTTTTTTTAAATTAATTATATTGATAAAATTGTCTTTTTCTTTCTGATTTTGTTACTCTCCCAACCACAAGTCTATATAATTCTTTTTACCAATTGATTATATGTTATATCAATTCAAAGTCTTCATATTATTGTATTTGAGATAGTTTTTTTTAGATTTTTATGAATCTCAAATCTCCCAAATACCATAGGATTTTAAAAACGCTTTTTGTTGTTGATAAAGCTCTGTTGTACCTATGTCTTAACTTTGGGTAACAATGCTTTAAACCAATATGGTCACTTTTGACATTTGTGAAGGGCTAAACTTTTGACTTTGTACCTATGTTTGTTTTTATATCAATTTTCTTTTTTACACTTTGTACCACAACCGGCTTGTTAGGCCTGTCGTAGCTTAATATGCTCTATAACCTAACTTAAGACTAGGACAAGCACAACATCCAGTCCCCCGGCTGTTACTTTATAAATGTGAAAGTGTAAACCCACTTTTCACCAATAATACATTTTTCAGCCATGCAGGGAATCGAACCCGAGACCCTTAACTCAGTAGAGACACGCTACAAACTGAGCTGAGGTATCTACTAAAAAGTGTAATATTGTATGATTTTATTTAAGACTCAAATAAGATGAGACATTATGTTTATATAGTATATTAGTGTACTTAGCTTACGAGTATTATGGCGACGTTCAGTAGCAGAACGGACGTGCATTCTGTGATACCTGAAACATTATGAGATGCAATCATCATGACATATGTGTGGAAGATATGTGATACCTTGCAGCTACCTATGTGGGTGGTTAATGTAGTATACATCGAGTCCTTGACTTAACATGAATTTGAATTCCGCTCCACTCATTAGTTGAGGAAGGTCCTAACTTGTCCATGCCGCATTCGCTCGTTTATCAATGTATGCTCCTTTGTTTAATCTGAAGGGTAGCACACTTAAAAGGTTTCTCATCTAATGCTGCTATGCTCATGACGGATAATCAACTACTATTGAAAATTAAACTCCATGTTTCCACCGGAGAAATACTAGATTTATTTTTATCAAAAAAAGTTTTACCTTAAAAACTGCCAAAACTATGTAAGGCCTTTTCTCGCGTCCCTTACATCCTCCACCTTTAAATATGACACACACACACACACACCCTTGCTTTCCTTTCTACACCCTTTGTCCTCATGCTGCTCCCTTGGAATAAACAAAGTTTAGGTCAGAATTGGGGAACTTGTATGTGAGAAGATTTTCTTGGCATGTGCTATCCCTAGTTTTTTTGTTCATTAATTTCAGGTGTTTCACTGTAGAAGCGAAAACCCAGATTTCACCCAGTATATATATATATATATTTTACATACCAGGATTCAAACCAAAGACCCTTAGCTCAGTAGCCAAACACACTACCTACTGACTGAGCTAAGGTATCTACTGAATGTAATATTTTCACAGTATAGATGGAATAGTTAATTTTTGAGAATAAAAATTTCCATGAAATAATTTCTCTAAAATTATCAACGATTAGGCACGTTCTTAAGGTGTTGCCAGACCTATACTAGACGATTATTAAAATGCAGTGATTTCTATTTAAATACTACTGGAGGGACATGGACACACTGCTTGCAACTGGATTTAATACGTGTCGTCTGCTCGGTACAGAAGGGGAAAACACCTCTGGCTTGAACTCGTTTTTATGACGTAGGCGTGTTACTGAAACAGCTATTGTTTAGAAATAACCAGAAATATATTATTTTGTCTATAAAGTAATACGTATTGTATTGTACATGATATTTATACATTTCAGTAACCTTTTTATCACATTGAATATATTATTATACTTTAATATATATTATAATCTTGCATAGAATACTAAAGCAAGCACAAATATCTCGTCGACTTACATGTGTAAGATAAAGAAAGAAATACCCGAAAGTTCTTTCTCTCTATCGCGGATTGGTTACCAGACCACAGATCAGAAATTCCAGCCACAGATGTCCATCCAGTTATATTTTATTTTTATATATATAATCAGTGTAAACACGTCATGCCTGTCTTCCCAAAACTTCGACCACTCCCTGAACACGGGTTTCCTCGGCTGCGTGCTCGTCCTGGCCTCTGGTGGTTGGCGATAAGGGCAGGAATGCTGTATAGGCCTGTGACGGTAGCAGCAGTTAGTCGGCCCACCTTCACGCCTCACGACTCCTCTCAGTTGACACATATCTGGACTGGTCAGGGTGAAAGCGTCGGCAGTATTATTATTATTGCGGTGGGTTGGGGAAGGAACCTCTTTGGAGTCCCGTTTTTGTAGCTCAGCACCCAGGTCTACAGCGGAGCTGATCGGAGAAGAGATCGTGGTGGACTCACCTCCTTGGACCTCTGCGGCTTCGAAGACGTCCGACGCGAGCGAAGAGTCTTCTGCGAACACGTATGTGCAAGATATAATTCAATTTTTGGGGGGGAGGATATTTTGCATAAAAGCTCATGGTACATACTGCAAGCCAAACATATTCTACAATCTATGCCTAAAATAAATTAATGTATTGAAAAATAAGTTTTAAATTAGAAATATATATAGATATATCTTGACCTAGATTTTAAAAAAAAGCAGCACGCTAACACTCTATAACTAACGATTTCTTTTCAAAAGTGTTGGTGATAAAGTATCACTAAATGGGATGTTTTTGACATTGGGGGACCACCGTGGCCCTGGAATTAATGATGTGGCAGGGGGAGGTCAAATTTAGGCAATACCATTTTATGGCAATAAATGCAAGACATAAACTAATTTACTAAATTAAATGTTGAGAAGAATATCTATAAGTGTTATGTATTTGATCAATATTCTTTATTTTATTATTTTTACAAAACATCATGTGGAGCGCTTGATGGACCACCAATTCATAAATGCCATAGTGGAATCAAGCTACATTTCTATTTAAGCATGGGATATTTATTTCTAATATTTGTATTGCGCCAATAACTTTATTATTATGGTGTTTCATTAAGCAACTAATGAAAACCTAACATAGATAACCTAGTTAGATTTACATGTGATACGAAACCTCTGTAAATATAGAGATTTAAATCACATAATTTACCTCAGTAAATAGGTATACAGCTGATATAGAACCTCAATAAATAGATGGATACAAAGCCTTCGTAAAAGGTTGGCGGGCCTAAAGCTTTGATTTTATTTACAGGTAGGATTAAAGAACCAAATAAAATTAATTACTTTAAACCAATCTCTCAAACTTTTCACGTCATAGTCTAGTCAATATTGAGTTGATTTAAGAAATGGGATTAGGCCTATCTCAATGAATGGTAATACAAGAAAGAGTAGCGCACAATGCCAAGTTCTATAACAAAGTGGCTCAAAGGATCACTAGAACCTGTTACGCGACATTCATATGACCGCCTCGAAGTAAGCCCCGTCGAACATTAGTGGCCGAGCCAGCACGAGTAGGTCGCACTCCAGAAAGAGGAAGTGTGCATACCCCTCCACAGAATGCATCAAAACGAACAATCTCAAAAACATTACACAAATTCAGAAAACTGTTTCTTGGGAGTGAGAAAATGTATATAGAGTTAATGTTGTACCTTAACACATTTAACTCTTAGTGTACGGATTATTTGAACATATATTATAAATAAGATAACTTAAAATTAAGAATGATGGAATAGAATAACCCATGTAGTTCAAATAACTAGGGTCATTTATATTTGGGTTTCGCATTTGGAAACGCCTAACTAAACTAACCAAACCTCATCGTTTTTAATTTGTCCATATGCAAGTCAAGTTACTTCGAATTATTGTATTTTACATCCCAACTCTTACCCCCCNCCCCCCCCCCCCTTTCTCTCTCTCTTTTCCCATCCTCTCAGCGCACACAAACTATTCGGGCAGATCGCCCCTTTTCCTCACATCTCCTGACCAACTCCTTCCGGAACCCCATGAATAAAACTACACCCCCTTCCGAGACCTCTGCTGTCCCCGGAATCAGGTCACCCACAGCTCAACACACCATCCTCTCACCCCTCATCTAATTTATTCACCCACGCCATCCTCCCTTTACAAACTATAGCTATGACACTCATTCTTCCTACTACAAACTCCTCAAGACGAACCCACAAAGAACCCACAGCAGGTTCCTAAATGACTCCAAACTCTTGGCCCTGGGCTTAGAAACTTTTCCTCTCTACCTTCTCTAACAAAACACTCGCACCCCCATTAGTCATGCTACAAGCCTCACCAGCAGACATCCCTTCCCCAAGTTGCATTACTCTCTTTCCCCTCCAAGTATGCAACTCCTCTTCACCACCAGAACGCACCTCTACCCCTCTACTCCCTCCGCCCACTCCTCATTCACAAGGAACCCAAAAACTCTCCCTGCGCAAGTCCAGGTCGAACCACAACAACAAACGATAAACAATTGCTCACTACTTCGCCGAATGCCTTACCTATATTGCTACCTCTTCCTTTACTTTGATTGCCCATGTTCTCTATTATGTTACGAAGGTTGTACGCCATCCCGTTGAAAGACTTGGGAGTAGCCTGCGTCGATAATGGGGTTAGGGCTACCTCATTTGAAGAGGACCCTAAGACACTGTTCGTGGCGTCTTGACTTTGTTCCGACTTCAACTGATCTTCATCTGGTGCGTCCGCACCGGCCTGTCGGTCACGTTGAGAGACGAACCTCATATCGTTCCCCATGAGGCACTCAACTAAACTCTTTGTTATGTGAGTACACAAAAATGTATTGACGTTTACAGACAAGTTTATAACATTTTAAAATATATATTTAAAGAAAATAAATACAAATAAATAAAAAGAATAGCTTTTATAATAACGCTAGTTTCACTTAAACATAACCTTATCCTAACAATGGTAGAAACAAATGAATCTCAAGTAATTGAGAGTTTTGGGCCGATATTTGCATAATGAAACAATACCTTACTTACGTCATTTATTACAGTAAATTGATGTCCAGCTCAAAATAAATTTATATATATATATATATATATAAGTAGACAAATCTTTACTATGAACACGTTACATAAAAAAAGAATTGAAATTTTGTTTATTGCCGCTAAGAAATTAAGAAAAAGGTCTTATTTTTTTGAAAATAAGAGATACCAAAAGTTATCATTCATTATATTTAAAGAAAATATTTTATAATATTGATATAAAGTTAAATAAAATTGTAAATATCAATATTATGCAGTTTAATTTTTTTAAATATATTTTTATTTTGTTTGCTGACTAAAGTTTACTCCAATATTATTATTAGGTGTTATGACTTACGAAAGGTCCATATAACAATAACAATAATTCTCAGAATAAATTTTAGTCAGCAAACAAAATATCGAAACAATGAATAATTTTAAAAATAAACTTGCGTAACTTTGATATTTATAATTTTATTTGGTTTTAATATGAATAAATATACACTATTTTTATTTTAAAATTAATATATAATAGGTTTTGCTATTTCTCTGAGATAACAGAAAGTGTTCAAGAGAGAGGAGAAGAATAGAATAAATAAAAGGAGGTATAATGGTGGAAGAATAGAGGAAGATGAAGGGAGTCATTTTACTAAACTGACCCAGCCACAGGCTGGAAACAGTTGATGATTATGATTATTTCTATGAGAATAAGAAGTTTAAATACAATCATATTGTCAATGGCTCTGAAAGTGGACCAATTTTCTTTGGAGAAGAACTGTAAAGTGTAGTGTATACTTTCAAATGGTAGAGTATAGTACTTATAGAGTAGGCATAAGCAGAGGTTGGATCCAAACATTTTAGCAACTGGTTCTCTTTTACAATGAAAAATATAAACAATAAATAGTTTATTTATGTTATTTATTACCTGCCTTCAAATAATTCAAATCGATAATTGATGCTCATCATACACTTCGAGTCCACAATAAATACCTAATCGAAATAAAAATGTAATGTATTGTGATAAGAGTCCACGTTTAATCTTAAATACAAAGAGAAATTCACATCTCAATAAGCATGTATCTCCATTAAAATACAAAAGAACGACAAGTTTATGTATTAAGTACCCATCACATCAACAGCTAAGCAGCTGGGCGCTCATCATACACTTAGAGTCCATAATAAATACCTAATCGAAATAAAAATGTAATGTATTGTGATAAGAGTCCACGGTTAATCTTAAATACAAAGAGAAATTCACATCTCAATAAGCATGTATCTCTATTAAAATACAAAAGAGCCACAAGTTTATGTATTAAGTACCCATCACATCAACAGCTAAGCAGCTGGGCGCAGGATAAGAGAATAGTATTTTTAAAAAAGCCACTCTATTGCTACCAGTTAGAACCATAACTTAATAACGTGAGTGGGTGACCTGGCGGTCTAGGGGTAAGGTGTCAGATTTCTATGCTGGCGGCCGGGGTTCAATCCTTGATCCCGGCACAGATTTATCTGATTACCAAACCCTTCCTTCAGCTCTGACAAGACATCTTGTGAATGTGAGGAATGCCAGGCCTCCACCATGGTTCGGATTCCACGTTAAACTGTATGTCCTCCATTTCATCTCACAGTCACCCTACCATTACACATTAGCGTAAGTGCGTATAACCCGAACGGGTAGTAAGACGCGGTGCTGCTACTACTACTAATAATAATAATAATAATAATAATAATAAGAACGTGAGTGCTTGCGGTGCTAGCGCTCATAACTATGAGAATCGATATTAAAAAAATACTTAGACTGTTGGTACCGGGTGGCTCTATAGTAATTATGAGTATCCATTACTCAGTCGATAAGACTAAGGTAGATATTTTAATGTATTTCCATGTAGGTTGGCTACCATGTGTGGTGACGTAATAAATTATCTTCTCCCCATCATGCCCCATCCTAAATGTCTACCGAGAATCTTATCGATAGCCGGAGTTTCCGACCAAACCGTTCACTTAAACAGTAACATTAATTCAAGTAAGTCGTGTTCTTATTCAAGCCGTCCTTACCATGATACGGATGTAGTGAGGATGGAACAAACTAGGTTGTAACATATTCCTGGCTATTTGGAAGTCCAGCTTTAAAAGTTTATTGAATTGATTGTATTATAGAAGTAAATAAAAAAAGTTCTTCAATGGAAAACTTATGCACAACAGACTTGAAGCAACTCCGAGAACATTTAGGGATTTTAATAACTTAGGGCGTGGTCTATGAAAAATCAACCATATATACACAAATGGCGCTCATAAAAAACATGAATAGTTTCGACAGTCGTCATATGTGGAGCGATTCAAACTATTTGTCGAATGCAATAGTATAATTAATGAGAAGAAAGTAAGTACCGTAAGTTACTGACAGTAGTAGGTGTGAAATTTTTTAATCTTTTACTATATTTATGTACACCTGACAAGCCGTCAACAAAAAGCTAGATGGGTCTAATTAGAATTATCCAAGAACATTTATATCCTAAACCATCGTTTATTGCTGAAAGGTATACATTTAGATTAAGATCACAGCATGAGCATGAAAGTGTATCGGATTTTATCACTTGCTTAAAACAAATGTCAAAGCATTGGGAGTTTAAAGAATCATTATTTGATTATTTACGGGGTCGTCTTGTAAGTGGATTGAGAAGGAGCTCTATTAAGCAACGACTTCTAGCGGAGAGACAACTAGAATACGAGAAGGCAGTGCTGATTTCAACATTTTTGGAGGCAGCCGAGAACGATGCAGCGTCACTGGCCTTTGGACATAACATCGGTGGAACAGCTGATCGTCAATCCCATCTTCAAATGTCGTGAAAGGAAGAGAGAAAAGGCGGTACCAGAGAAGTCAGATGTTATTGCTGTGAAAGAAACGGTCATTTAAAAAATAAATGCCGTGTATGTAAGAAGAAAGGTCATTTGTAAAAGGTATGTCGATTGAAACAGTTGGGTAAGTCCAACAATTCTAATAGGGCTACCCATACGATTGCTAGCAAATCTCAGAGAGAAACAAAAGTATGACAGTAATAAACATTTTGTAGTGTTGGGTGTGTTAAATGACAATAGTGATGAAAACATTGATGACATTTCAAATTTATTTGGGTTATATAAAAATCAGCTTGGCGAGAAGCGTGAAAGAGTGGAACCTTTTAGAATAAATGTTCAGGTGGAAGGAAAATAAATTCATTTTGAAGTAGACACAGGTGCAGGGGTATCTGTATTATCTGGATAAATTGAGTCACTTAAAATTGCATCCAACTGATTTAATCTTAAATTCATATATAAATGAACTAATTATTCCTGTGGGTGTTATACATGTAAATGTTCTAAATCAGGATTTGTCACACAAAATTGAATTATTTGTAATTACTAGAATGAGACTGGATTAAGGAACTAAAAGTACAATTGTTGATTCCAGAAAACTTGCATAGTGCTAATAGTGTAACTGTAGATAGGGTACAAATATAAATGGAAACTAACCTGTTAAGGAAATTTCCAAAAGTTTTTAATAAAAAACTAGGCGATTATAAGGGTCAACCATTTAGGTTAAATTTAAAAAAAATATGCTAAGCCAAAGTATTGCAAATGGAGATCAATCCCATTTGCACTTAAAGAAAAGGTAGAACAAGAGTTAGAACGCTTAGTGCAAGAGGAGGTATCAACTCCGGTTTATAATAGTGAATGGGGTACACCAATAGTCCCTGTACTTAAAAGGAATGGAAATATTAGAATATATGGAGATTTCAAAGGGACCTTGAACTCTAGTTTAGAACTAGACATCCTATTCCCAAAATAGAAGTTATGTGTCACTTTACAAAAGGGAGAAACCTTTAATAAACTGGATCTGTCATGGTTATCAACTGGTTAGGTTAGACGAAGAATCTAAGAAACTTTGTGTGATAAGCACTCACAAGGGTTTATTTAAGTACAACAGAATTCCTTATGGGATTTCTCCAGCACCAAATTTGTTCCAAAAATTAATGGAAAAAACATT
>CABFVX010002194.1:80163-124198 GCA_902151425.1 Timema shepardi | reverse complement strand
GGACACGACATGTATCGGAGACATTAGAACTCGTTTGTACCAAGTTAGACTGTAATGTAATTTGACATTCACGCTGTAATATAACAGTTTCTCTGTATCCTTATAATACAGGCTTTACGTTATGATTCTTTGGCTTGGAATGCAGTAATGTCTTAGTCAAAGACTTACAAACCTCCACAAGCTCCATTTATTTATTTTGAGGTAATGTTTTTTCATGATGCCGTGGACGTGAGTTGGTCAAGTAGTCACGCTTCAAGTGCGGTATTAGCTTGGGTGAGCAACCCGTGGAACTCCACTTGAGTCATAATGGAGTCCGCGCAAATAATACCCTTTTGTCTTTGCCTGTTTTTTGGCTCCTATTGTTTTTTGTGTTGTTCTTAGTGTAATTGCAATTATAATTGTTTGTACTATTGAATGCTCTGGCAGTACCGAAAGGGACCCGCCTCGGTGGCGTAGTTGGCTAACGCACTAGTCGTGTTGAGCTCAACCGCTGAGGACGGTGAGATCGAGGCTCGAATCTTGGTCGGGTGAACTGGGGGTGGTTTTCCCTAAATTGTTTTACACTCCCCCTCCACGCAAATGCGGGTTCACGTCTTCTAATTCAACCTTATCAATTCCTAATCCATTAGCGTAATTAGTACTTAAAGCGTATAACCTGAACGGGTAGTAAGACGTGGTGCTAAATAATAATAAATAAGTACCGAAAGGGAAAGAGACCAGCCATAGTACTATTTTTGTTGACACCTGTTTGTTAGCCATCGACCACTGTTATCTACAGATCTTTCTATGGTTTATCATTATCCAAAGTGTTTTAAGGATATTGTCTTAAGACCCAGTCAAGCTAACTTATTAAAATTTATATGTATATCTTGTTTGATACCTTTTGTTAATAACTACTTAATTGTTTTCTACTTTAGAAAACTTCTACCTGAAGCCTGGCTCCAGCTCAGTCCTTGTAGCTACAGCAAGACAATCAAATTTCACAAAGTTTCATTATTTGCAACAAGCTTCAACCTTATAATCTTGTAACATTATTGTAAATCTAATTCTTATTATTTCTGTTTTTAATAAATTTATTTTTTGTTAAACAAATTATTTTTCCATTTAAACCTCACCTTGTTTGTAACGTTATCAACTTAGTCCAGCAGACACATGGTTAACAGAATATAGGAATTTTAATAATATCCACATGTTTTAACGTTTTTATAACAAATTCTGAGAAAACTACTGTTATTGTCCAAGTGGTTTACGAGAAACGATGAGTTATGTTTTAGGATTTTCGAGTATTTGATCCAGGTAAACATGATGCTTCCTGATCCCTATAATATAACTGGATGTTCATCTGTGGCTGAAATATTCGAGCTGTCGTCTGCATATCATTGTGTAAGAGAGAAGGAATCTTTCGGGTATCTCTTCCTCTCTTTCACTCATACAAGGCAAAGTGTCATTTTGACATAGTTCATTCATTTGATTGAATATATGAGATGCATCAATGTGTGATTATTTAAATGAAATAAACGAGCTAGGAAAAGCCTTGAAGAGCATAACAATGTTCGAGACTGGTGAGTTTTTTCTTTAAATAAGTTGATATAGGCTAATATATACGATGATTTTTGAAGGACGCTCGTTTGGAATGCTTTATCTCGTACCAGAATCCTACCTTATAGTAGTATTTAGGTAGGATAAAAGACCTTCTAGAAGGGAATTTCTACTTTTATTCTAAATGAGCGTTTAGTCTACTAAAATACTATTATATGATAGTATTCTGGTACGAAATATAGACTTATAAACTGGGATTCTTACTAAAGTCAGGGTTTAGTAGATAACGTACTCTCTACAGGCTTATAACCTTAATTATCTTTTGAACGTAGGACTTTTACATAAAGTATATCGTTCAAACAAATGTAATACAGTTTTTAGCTAGCTTGTTTCACTATGGTTAACGAACTTTAAACATAATATGGTTTATTAAGGCAATATACAAGAAATTAACTAACTTTTTAAAAAATAAAAGGTAATATAATACTTTCTACAAGCTCATAACCTAAGTGGTCGTTTGAACGTATGGCCACTACACAAAGTTTGTCATTCAAACAAATGAAATCAAGTTTAAATATACCTACCTTATTCATTATATTTAACGAACTTTCAATATAATATGGTTTCTGAAACCAATATACAAGCTAATAGTCAGCTTTAAATATAAGTGTAGTCTTGGCAGACTGCAAACAACATGGATGATAACCACATTTTATGTTAAAGATTTTATTCGTATTTGTACATACCGGTATTACCTGTAAAACTGAATTATACAACTTTTAATGCAATTTTTTTTAGGTAAGTCTAGTATAATATTTCACTATTTTCAAATAATGACAATTTTATTCAAGAGATACATATTTTCACATGATAACATTGAAATAAACCGTCAAATCTGTCCTCCAACAATGAAACAGATGATAAACTTGAGCATCACGCTTTGGTCCTTGGCAATGCACATGTTTATATCCATCCACTATAATATAGACCACTGGATGCCACTCGTATTTTCCCTGCAAGAACTTAAAAATGTGGCCGTCTTACACGCTCGTGTCGTGAATTCAAATATCGTCCACACTTTGCACAGCGCCTATATAGGATTGCTACCGAAATGTCCGCTATTAGTATTATATTTGCCCAATGCTATGTAATCTGTGGAATAAACTCCTTCCTCCGACTTTAACCTAAACACAACAGATTTTTATTTTAATCCAACTCTAATTTGTGCCAAAAGAAATTTAATAATGACTATCGAGACTTATTAATTTATATTTATACTGTAGATTATTTAAATTATATTGATTGGATGCCGTTCCTTTTAGAATTTCCAGTTGATATGGAAGAATTTGAATCTGAGGTATCTGTAGTTGATGTTTATGATATTGCCTCTGAAATTGGCAAAGAATTTGAAAAAATAATTGATAATTATGGAACAGACTCTGTGACAAGCCTAATGCCAAAAGTGATTAATGCCCTTGAACATTTAGAAGTTTTGGCAACCAAAAATGAACGAGAAAACACCACGGTTCATGAGTTAAAATCAAGAATTGCTCAGCTTGAAAATGATAAAATTGAAAAGGCAGAAGATCGGCAACGTTTTGAAAAGGTAGGACGCTTTCTTTTGAGAAAGCATATTAAAAAAAATCCTTGTGGCGTTATCAATTAAAATAAAAAAAATAAAAAAAAAATTCAACCATTAAAATATTTTGATTGGATGTTGTTATTTCATCAATTAAAATAATAGGCCTATGTTTATCAGAAAAAACACATGACTACTTTGCATTTTACTCAGTAAATGACTAAAGATCACTTTGATTAATTTGTAAGCGTTTTAATCAATTTGTAAGCGTTTTAATCAATTTGTAAGCGTTTTAATCAATTAAATTAGCCTAAGTCGAGGTAAATTTAGGTTATGATTATTTAAAAGTAGCGAACTACATTCAGGAATACATAAATAAATTTTACACAGTAAATCGGTCTAGTACGTTTTATCGATCCCATGTTAGGCCATTTCTTGAAATATTAAAAAGATTATCAGCTGTACATTATTTCAAACAAAACGCCTAGAATTGATTTCTGTCAAAAAAGAATAAAAAAACATTTAAACTAAATAAGAAAAAGTTCAACTCACCTAAGCGACGGGTATCGTTCGGGTGTTCTAAAATTATAGCAAGGGTTCTACCAATATTGGAAATATACTTGATTTTATTTTTGATACTGGAAATACTGGGATATTGAATCAGATAGTGGAAAAATATTTTTACATTGAGTGAAATCTTGGATTAAGAATTTTGAGATCCATGATATTATTTGGACTACTGATAGTTCTATTTTGACCACACCTCAATTACTCCCCCTCTAGTCTATCTTGTTTTCCACACAATTAGTTGACCTTGTAGATGACCTTGTAGTGGGGATGTTTGCCTCACTTGATGACCTTTCTATTCTCAGTCTCTACACTAAGCCCTCCCCCTTACATACTAGAGAAAGAAACAAATAATGGTTTTGACTACACTACCAGCCAATCTCCCCCTTACCCGCCCCCGACCAACTTTTTTCTAGCAGTAACCATTATGAGTGATGAGTTACTACTAGTAACTGCTCAAGTTCAAACACCACTTCAAACTATTGATGTACCTGCTTGAACGTGACATTCCAATGGCACAGTACAGTATTTGTTGTGTTCTTCACTTCATCCCACACCCCTCTCTCTCTCACTCCTTTCCACTATCAGCCCAAAAGAAACTCTACCATTCCTAAGCTTGGCCTGGTGTGAGTATTTTGCAGATCCCACTTGTTTATCTTGTGACCTTTGTGTTTAAGAAGAAATTAGTAAACTCGGAGGAAAAACCTCTTTTAAAGATGACAGTACAGTGTTTAAAGATTGGCTGTGGTTAAAAAATAGATTGTGATAAAAGTAAAGGTCATTGTTCTTTGTGTGAAACTAACTTTGATATAAGTAACATGGGAATATCTTCAGTTCGATCTTATACCAAGGGAGAGAAGCATGTTGACAGAGTGAAAGCTGCTAGTGGGAGCAAAAATATATTGGACTTGGTCCCTACGGCCATCATGAAGATGTACATTTTAGTGAAACTAGACCTAGTTGTTCTATTCAGAGCTTCCTTGTCAAAGATGAAGTTTCTCGTGTTGAAATATTGTGGGTTAGTAATCAAGTAATGACACATTATTCTGCTAGAAGTTTTTCTGCTTGTAGGGATATTTTTAGAGTAATGTTTTCCTATAGTGATATTGCCCAGAAATTTCAAATTCATAAAGAAAAACTTGGATATGTCATCGTGTTCGGACTAGGTCCTTTTTTAAAAAGCGAGCTTGCGAATTAGGTTAAGCAATGCTCATTTTATTTCATTTGATGAGAGTATAAATACTGTGGCTCAGAAGACCCAGATGGATTTTGTTGTTCGCTTCTGGAGTGAAAATGATATTCATACAATATATTTAACATCTTGCTTTTTAGGTAACGCACCAGCTCAAGGTATTTTAATGAACTTTTTACATGCACTAAAAGACAAGGGCTTGGATCTTAAAAAAATATTCAAGTTTCCATGGATGGACCAAATTTTTAAGTGATCTCAAAAGTTACTTGAAGGAAGATTCTCCACAAGATCTTGAGTTACTTGAATTTTGAACTTGTTCTTAACACATTGCCCATGGTGCTTACAAAACAGCACATGCTAACTCTAGTTGGACTATTACCAGTTTTTGCGCTCACTATATCATTTATTTAAAGATTTTCCTACAAAACGTACACACTATCAAAGAGTAACAGAATCATCTCTTTTACCGATGAAATTTTCTTCTATTAGATGGGTAGAAAATTCAAGGGTGTTAGAGAGAGCAATGTCAATGCTGCCATATTTAAAACAGTATTTTTATATTAACAAGCATCGTCCAAAATCTGATAATTTTCAAACAGTAAGCAATTATGTGAAGGATGAACCTCAAGGTTGTGATTCATGCTGTCAGTTTCACTTGAGCTGGAGCAATTTCTCACCGAATATCAGAGCAATCAACCTCTATTGCCATTATGTTTGCAGTTCTAAATAAATTACTTGAGCACTTGATGAACATAATTGTAAAATGTGATGTAATGAATTCAGCAAATACTTCCAAAAAATTGTTAGCTGTTGATTTAAAGAAACAATCCAACATGAAATCACTCCCTGCAGATATTGGGTTCACAGCATTACCAGCTTGGAAAGGAATTAAAGAGACAGCAAGATACTTCAGTTCAGAGGAAATGTCAAAAATTCCTAGTTGATCTTTTAAAAAAACTTTTGCATAAGTGTCCTCACTCCTACAAAATTGTCAAGGGTGCTAGTTGTCTCCCGCAGTCATTCTCAATCCATCTATTAGGACCGATAGGATAACTTCTGCATTAGAAGTCCTACTCGTACAAGAAACAACTATCTAGCGTGCAAGCTGATGTTGTATAAAGAAACTACTTAGACTTTGTATCAAAGCAAGAAGTTATTGACTAACTTAAACAATTCACTCAAGGGGTGACCAGCTTGATAAGTTCTTCATGAATATTTTTTCTAGAGTAAATGCATCCCATTAACTCCAAGATTTCACTAAAAAAATTCTTGTTCCCTTCCATAGCAATGCAGCCATTGAGCTAAGTTTTCCTGTGAATAAAGAATGTCTGGTTGAAAACCTACATGAGTACAGCCTTATTGCTCAATGTGTAACTCATGATGCAGTCACAGTAACCGGGGATCTTCTAAATATTACAATTTAAAAAAAGATGATTTATGATGTGAGGAATTCATCAGGAATAAGGAAAGGAGTGGTTGAAAAGAAAAAAGATCAAAGTAGACTTAAGTCCAAAAAAAATTATATCTGAAGAAATAAGAAAATTAGAAGTGAAAAGAAGAACATTTTTGCAGAAAGCAAAGGAAGAGGCAGAAGTGTTAAAACATGAAATGCAAAAATTAAAAAGGTTTTGTGATTAAATGAATTTTAACTTTTGTCAACATTCTAAAAAAAATATTTTTTCTTAGTTATATCAGATTAATTTTTAATAATGTTAGGTAACTGCCATTATCTTTATTTCCAAGTTATTTTTATCAACATAATATTTGTTGGTTATTTTTGATTGAAGATTCTGTATATTTACTACTATATAATTACTAAAAAAATTCATTATCAAAAATATAACTTGTGGAAAGTATCGACAGTCAAGGGGTGGTGGGGATAATAGTTTTTGTGGTAGAGTAAACTCCCTGGCTGTAATCATTCTTTGAAGTTGCGCCACCAAGGCTGATTACTTGTACCTCTAAAGTTCTATGAGTGAGGTGAAATGACCTACCAATTCTGCCAGGAGATGTATTTTCACATACCTTCCAGGGTTCTTTTACATGCCACATGGAATCGAGTGCTTTACTTCCCTTTTGAAGGATGTTGAGCTATGATTTCTTTCTCACCAAGAAAAAGCCTTCGGCCTCTCTTGTGTTCGAACTCACAAACATCAGGTCCTGAGGCGAGCACTTTACCCCAAAACCACCGAAATCGACAGTGGTATAGGTCATTCAAAAAATGTAATGTGTGTGTGTGTGTGTGTGTATGCATATGTATTAATGATGGGTCGGATCCACCTTTTTTTAAAATCTGAAACTTTATTTTGCCATCAAATCCTTAATTAAAATTTGAACTTTAGAAAATATTGTAAGCATAATTGTTTAACTTTCCCAATAACTAGTATTTTTTCCTTCACTTCTTATTTTGTTTATGTCAAATGGTAAATTAATGATCTGGAGTTTGGTTGTTAGGTTTTTCCTATCATTATTTTGGTTTTAACCACAAGAAACTATTTAACTATTTTAATACCTTTAAAATATAAATTAAACTTAGTAGGGGCCTACCTATTTAAAAAAATTATTATGATTTGAATCTTGAATCCATGAATATTCCTTGTAGGTCTTACGGTCCTATCCTTGGTATATACTAGAATATATGCGTCAATACACTTGATTCTTGATCCAAAAATGTTTAACTATGACGGACCTAGGCCTACCCTAACTTTCTATCATTTTATGGTTTTGAAATAGGGATTGTTTGTCTCTGAGTAACTTTCATATAAACTGGATTTCTTAAAAAAAATATACTGAAAATATACTGGAATTTAAAAACTATAGTCAGGTAGATACCCTGTATAGGGACACACAACACTAAACCCCAAACATAATTTATATGGTACCTTCTTTACAATGGCGTAAAAACCTTCTCTAACTACCACAATTAACTTTAAGCCTACTTCATACTAAATTTAACTTCAAGCGATTTGACTCTATATGGATGGTCATAACTCACAAGTATTCGTAATGACTAAATTATATAGGAAGTAAAACATAATATTGAAGACATTGTAATATCACAACTAGTTTATATTAATTAATGAGGCACTTATCCAATCCAGCTTTTAACCTAACCTTTCAATATGACACTTTACCAACCCAGTTTAACCTGACCTTTCATGTGTTGATAAATTAAATATATAATTATAGATAAAATAAACTATTCAATGTAGGGTCTATAAATTAAACGTAGACGGTACCGGTACACATCATACAATGAGGTCATAGCAATTTTAATGAGCACTGTGCAAGATCACGAGTTTAATGCAAAGCATCATGGGATGATGTCATCCATCCAGTGTGCAGAATCAAAGGAAAGTCATACATTATCGTCAATAAATTTACATTTCAAATGCCATTTGGGCGATGTGTTGTCGAGTTTTATTTTTATATAAGATTTAATAAAAATATTTAAAAAAATATTAATCTTGGTGTCATTTGATTCTACTTTCCTTATTGGGCATAAAAAATTAATAAAACATCCAGACATGGTACTATTTCAGTTAAAAATAGCCAAACATGGGACAGTTAAGGCGAACTAGACCCTAGTAAATTACTAAAAAACTACCTCAATCAACTTGTAAGAATTTCAATCAATTAAATCAAGGTAAATTTAATGTAGTAATTCATATAACATTGTATTATAATTTGGTTTTCATAGAAAGTGTATAACTCGAACGGGTAGTAAGACACGGTGCTTAAAAAACCATAGACTTGGAAAGCTTAGTTAAGCTTGGGCAATTATTGTCTTTTATTTAAACACATTAAGTTGAAGATTATTTTTATGAATGATGTGTAATCACCCTATCATATCATAAACTGTATTTTATCTAAGATACATTATTAAAATTAAATAAGTTATATCAATATAGGCAGACTTGCAAGGAAATGGCAAATCCAATGATACTTAATACCTAATTATATACTTTTTATTCTTACAACATCTATCTATACAACCAAATAAAACCAAAGTCCAAACATACATTTCTAGGCCTACTAGGCCAACATGTCTTTTGATCCATGATTCCTTACGATATTACATCATCTTATACTAAGTAAATCAAATTGTTTGGGAACAAAACCTAAGAACTGTACCTTTTAAGTTAATTTTTCTATTAAAAAAATCACATAATTTATACCAACATTATAAGGAATTAAAAGTGATAAAAAAACTTTGTTAGATAGATAAAGGAACAATTAAAAACCCACCTCTGTGACCTGTGCCTTTTAGTTGGAATTTAATCCTTTACATGTTTGGCATCTCATTACAACCACTGAAAGCTACATATTAAGCTATACATACAGACTACAGAAAATACAAAACCAAATATTACAATTATATAAAAGTTACATATTTCAGAATTATACTAAACAATTTCTGGTCATCACAATACATTTTACAAATATTACCTCGCCTATTTGATTCTACATCCAAACCATTCCAAGTTTACAAGAAGGTGATCCGAATTCATAACACCGACATTGAAAATAGGGCATTATTTTGTTGGAAGAATTCCTATTCTATTTAGGTGTTCAACCAAGCAATCATGGCCTGTTGTCAATCTAAAGTAGGCTACTCCTTTTTTTAAATCTATTTGTTACTGAATAACTTCCAGCTATCTTGTATGTTTTACCATACTTTTCCCTTCGATTTATTTACTAAGTTTATGTTATGAATTTCCATAATTTTTTGTGTATCTGTTGGAACTGGTTTTTGACCGAGTTGTACTTGTGTACCTTTTTTGGCCAATAGGTCTGCTGACTCATAGCCTTCGATTTCCATATACAAAGTTATCCATTGGAACACTATATTTTTAGGAATCAAATAGTCACAGCTATTGCTTATGCTTTTAGTGAGGATTACCTACTCCATTTAGATATCATATTCTGAAAAGAAAAATGACACCAGGTCCCGGGTTCGATTCCCGTGTCCAGGTGTCATTTTTCAATTTTCAGAATATTATATCTTTTTTGCTTTTCATGCGGTATTTTAGGGCTTGTTTTAGGCTACAGTATTTCGGTTATGTTATCTGAGTCTGTAAATTGATTTGATGAGACAACCTGACTGACTGCTCTAGAGTCGACCAATATTACATCTTTTGTAAAAGAACTGATTCTTTACCTGAGGTTATTAACTGCTAGCAGGATTGCGTGCATTTCTGCATCGAAGTTTGTCATGTACTGCCCAACAGAGCATATTGAGAGAACAATTTGCATTGCACCTCAGCCTCAACAGTATCATTGATTTTAGACTTGTCTGTATAGATTCTAGTCCATTATGGTCCTGGATACTGTTCATTTATCATGATTAGCGCATTTGCTTTCAGAACCATATTGTTGTCTTTCTTTTTGATGTAATTCATTGTCATTTGTCTTGATATATCCATGTAGTCTTAAAGAATTGACTAGTTTCTTGTTACTAGCCATGGGTATATTTGCATCTATGTCATTCAGCATATTTTTGACGTGCTTCTATGGGTGTTGCATTTTCAAGCAGCTTGATGTGCAGTTTTGAATCCATTTTGCACGATGTGAAGCCTTTATTTTGATGAGTGTATCTGTGGCTTCTTTATCTCCGTAGTAATAAGGGTTGGGGGGGGGGGAGGGGTCTTTGTAGGCTTATATAATTGCATGGCAACAGTGGGTGTAGTTTTGACTGCTCCAGTTATGAGGCAAAGTTCTTTGTTCTGAGTTCTCTCTAGAGTGTCCAACTTTTCTTACGTGGCAGCAATCAAAATTGCACTTTCATGTCTGATGATAGGTGTCACATGCGTTTTATATGTCGTATTTAGGGTGTTTTGAGTGTATCCCCATTTGGCTCCAGCTATTCTTTTCATGATCGGTATCCTTTTCTCTATAGCTTTTCTTTAGTTGCATGTACATGATCAGCAAAGCTCATTTTATTGTCTAGTAGTACACCTAGGTATTTAGTGTTGGTGCTCTTCTTGATTATGTTATTTTCAATCTATAAATCAAAATCTGAGTTTTTATGGTGCTCTTCTTGAGTATGCTATTTTCAATCTATAAATCAAAATCTGAGAGTTTATGTCGTAAGGAAAATAATTGGTATACAGTTTTTTTATTTTCTTATGCTCATATTGTTCTTGACATTCCATGTTTGAAGGGTCTCCAATGTTTGGTTCATAGTGTCCTTGAGTTTTTGTCTTTGGTTTTGGCAATTTTTAGAATTGGTTTACAATACTTAGGGCCAGTCTTATGACTACCGGATAAATATTGCTATTGGGAGGTTAAAGTTAAAGTTACCAGTTTAATGTGTTACACATCCTATGAACTGAATTTATCTGCCAGGTAGCTATCTGTAGGATAAATATATTTTTATTCAGAACACGCAAAGTTGGTACTATTTTTACTGGTTTTGCGCATGCCTATAAGCCTTGCTGATAGTGCTACATCCTAGCGAGTGGTGAGAATGCTCATCATTTGTTAAATATTGGCGGCTAAACGGGTGCGAGAAAACAGCTGGCGTCACGTGGGCGCAGAAGCTAAGTTGTCTTGAAAGTACTAATGTCATGGCGATGTCGACCTTGTGTTCATACACGTGTAGGTAGGGGTAGGAAAAAGGTCGGCGAGTGTGTTCCGGCAACGTTAGTCGCGGTGGAACAGAAGGATGTCCTGGCAACATGAGTCACGGTGGGAGGTAGGGTGATTTACCCGGCAACGTGAGTCACGGTGGAACATGAGGAAGTCCCAGCAACGCGAGTCGCGGTGGGAGGTAGGGTGATGGTGGGAAGAAAGAGGGTTAAAACAATATTGCACCTTCGTAACATAAGACATTTTAATAGGCCTTTCAAACAGGGGTCACACCCGGGTTGGGTAGCCAATCTCCAGCTATTCTCTGACCGATGAACCACCGTGTTAAAATCCCTCCACTGCTGCCTGGCCTTGTACAATGGGAGAAAAGGGAGCTTTCCATTGCCGCAGGAAAACGTGAACAATAGTGGTCGCCAAGCGAGCCAATAGAAAGAGGAGTTCTCACATCACATCACATTAGCATGCTCTGATGCACCTTGAATTGGAGCACGAGAGTAAGTTCCAACACGTACCGACCAATTGGTCACACTATGTGGTTTCGGAATCTAGCAGATGGGTTGTCGCGTTTCGTGAAGTTTCTGAAACAAAAAAAAGACATTAATATTGGTGGGGGAAAACAAAAAGCATATTGGGAAACCAAATAAGTGTTTTTAGAGTTAAGTGCGGAGACACTACTCTATGGAGGCTTGGGTGATAGCCTCCCAAACCACTGTTCGACACTTCTCGCTTATCCGAACAGGGCTTTGGGACGTTGATGGCACCTTCTACGGTCGATGACGTAATTCCCTAGCCCCTGGATAAGAGGATTGGTGGCACCGGGAAGTTTGTCGTAGGAGTACTGCGCCAGCTTCCGGAAATTGGCCTTGATGGTAGGCATATCCAGTTCGCGATGCAGAGTCTCATTCCGAACATACCAAGGTGCATTCACAATGACCCTTAGACACCTGCTCTGGAACGTCTGCATCCTCCTAATATACGTGTCCGCCAGGTAGCCCCAAGCGGGACACGCATAGTCGAGGATCGGTCTAAGCAACTGTTTGTACAGTGTCAGACCGTGCCTTGTAAACAGGGCGCTACGCCTGCTAAACAGTAGGCCTAGGATTCTCAGCCTTTGCCTCGCCTTGTTGAGTCTCTCAGTGCATTGGAGTTGCTAGGTCAGTTTGATTTCCAGCGTAAGTCCCAGGTAGTTAGAACTGTTCGCCCATTTGATCTACTCTTCGAACAGCTGGAGTGGGGCCGGCATGTAGAACTTTCTTTTCCATGTGAAGAGCACTGCTGTGCTCTTCTCCACGTTAATACTTGGCCTCCAGGTGGTCAACTACCCCTCCAACTGTGTCAGGTGCGTCTGGAGTCACCTCTCCACCAGCTGCCCTCGCCACGACTACGCTACTAGAGCCGTGTCGTCCTCATACAGTGCCAACTTGGTGTCTGGGGATTTTGGAATGTCGTTCACATACATACTGAAAAGCACTGGGACCACGAGGGAACCCTGTGGCACTTCAGCTCTGATGCTTCTGACTTGGGAAGTGGCGTCCCAAATGTAGTGGAGAAGGTGCAATGGGATAGATAAGATTGTACAATCTTAACCAGGTAGAAGGGCAGTTTCAGAGAGAGGAGTTTGAAAAAGAAACCTTTGTCGGTCGAAGGCCTTTGCCACGTCAAGAAAGACGGCACCAGTCAGCTTGTTGATGTTGAAGTTCCTCGTGACCTGCTCTACGAGCTGGACGAGTTGGCGAGACGTAGCGAGTCCCGCCTGAAAGCCGAACTGCTCGTCCACCAAGATGCCCGCCTCGCGAACATGTCGGGTCGGTCTCGTCAGTAGAAGTCTCTCGAGCAAGCTGATCGGTCGGTAAGACGAAGCTAGGGGCGGGTCCTTACCCGGTTTATGAAAGCAGAGGACGTTGGCGTGCTTCCAGAGCTCGGGGAAGTGATTCAGGAGCAAGATGGCGTTGAATAACTCCACGAGGTAATCGCTTCCAAGGGCAGCTTTCTGAGGACCGCGTTATTGATACCGTCGCGCCCGGGAGCCTTGTTTAGTCTTAGAGCGGCTAACGCCCGCGACATTTCTGTTGCATTTAGGGGTTCAGGCTCATCCAAGGGTCTGTACGAGACCGCACTGATGACCTGAGCCACGTGCGAAATGTGCACCAGGTCAGACGGGTTGTCAGTTGGTACAAATTGTGCCTCTAAGTGCTCAGCGAAAGCATCGTCCTTCTCCTGGTCGGAGTTGGCCACCCCGCTACGTCCCACAATAGGTGGCCTTGGTGCGGGGACTCGAATCAAGTTCCTCGTCATGCGACACAGAGACTGGTCCTGCACGCACAGGCTCTCAATCTTATCCTCCCTGACACTGTTAAGGTATTCTTTGACCATTTCGCGAACCGCATGGACTTTCCGGCTCCAGTTGGTCTTGTATACCGGGTCCCTCGAGATTTGCCAAGCCTTCCTTAGCTGTTTTTTCTCCTGGACGTGTCTGAGGATAGAATCGGGCAAAGAAGCCTGTGGCGCCTTCTTAGGATGGTGCCTTGTCGTCGTAGCTTCGAGCGACACTTTGATGGCGGAAATTATGAATTCCGCACCGCGATCGATTTCTGTTTCTTGTCGAAAGGTAGGGGTGGGTCCGAACCTCTCTCAACACATTCTTGATCCTGTCTCAGCCAGTGCACTTAAGGTCGGGTTTTTTGGGTGGTCTATGAAGGATACTGCGCGTTCCAGGTCCACAAGAACGTGGTCGTGATCCGAGTCTAGCTCAACTATATACTTAAGCACTGATTATCTTCTGATTTCTCTGGAGACAACGAAGTCGAGGACGTCCGGGAAACCAAGGGGATTATGAGGAAAGTGGGTGAGGGTTGGGGGGATCGGAGGCCACCAAGCCGTGTAGATCTATGACGTCGCGGAGCAACCCGCCACGAGCGCACACAATCCTAGAGCACCATGAAGGGTGCTTGGAGTCTAATTCACCACCGAAGGCGTGGTACCTCGAAGCAGCACCTCCATGTCCGCCCTCGTAGCTCGGTCGAACCGGAGGTAGGGAGGGAAATAGATAGAAATGAGTCGCACTAGATCGATGGAGGTCACCAGTTTGGATAGCCCTTGATTCCATGTGTTGGAGGGGAGGAAGTGAGACGACGTGATGATCAAGGCCCCTCCGGACCAGGACCGCCGTTCCACCCCTTTCCTCATCTCCCGATCGATCGCTCCGATGGCATATGAACTCTGCTAACGAAAACCTCATTGTGAAGTGACAGTGGGTTTCTCCCAACTGCATTACATCGAAACGATGCTTTGCCAGAAAACCTTCAAGCTCAGCTTTCTTCCCCGCAACTCCGTTAGCGTTCCGGAGTGCGACTGTGAGCTCCTTCAGCACTGGTGGTCCTCTATTCGGGTGTACTGACATGAGAGACCAGGTAGAGGATAATGTGTTCCATGACGAGGTGGCTAGGGTTACTCCTCGGAGATTCCTGGACCTTCCTCAATAGACTCGGTGTGAAGTCCCATGGTTACAGTCCCTTAGTGCCCTGAGAAGCTCAATGCAATTTTTGAGCTGTGCATTATCATTCTCTGAGGTAGGTGTTGGGAGCGGGCTGGGTGTGGTGGTGGCAAGGGCAACAGGGGTAGGAGTGGGGAGTGTTAGGAAAGGGCTTAAAGATTGCAAAGGGGTAGGGATAGGGGTTCAGGGTGGTGGAGAGGGACTAATGAGGGTTGGGATTGGGAGAGGAGCGGTCTTTGACGGGTCCTCAAACAAAAGGGAAGAACCGGATGCCTCCAGTTCTAGTAAGGTGGCTTTGGCAGGTGCCTCGGCCTGAGGTGGAGGGGTTGGTCTCCCTGACAACACACTGGCGAAAGATTGCACAAGTGGCTTTGGTGTTGGAGCTGGAGTTACGGTCACCCTCCATACCGCAACGTGCACCCAGAATTCTGGCCTTCGCTTAGACCATCCGTCCTCCCTTCTTGACCCTTGGAGGACCGCACAGTTTTTGCCGCCCGTAAGGACTTGTACGTGGGACAGCCCCGCCATGCCAAAGAGTTGGCTCCTGAGCAGTGCAGGCACTTCGGGGGAAATCGTATCTCCTCTGGGCAGCCGCCCTTTTCGTGGTCACCACCACAGAACCCACACCTAGGGCTAGCACGGCAATCCCTCTATACATGCCCAAACTGGAAACAGTTCTTGCACTGAACCGGGTCCCCGGGAGACTTGTACTGCTCCACCTTGACGCGGAGTACAGCCTTGCTCCTCGGGAGTTAGAGAGACAACGAAGTTCGGCAACCGCTGTCTTCTCTGGTCTTCTGATCCCGTTTCCACTGGTAGAGCATGATTTCACTAGGAGGCCCATCTCCACCAGCTCTTCCTGGATATCGCCAGGGTTTGTCCGTGTCAGGAGACCCTTCACCACGACCCTGACCAATCGCTCCCGTCCCAGCTCGTAGCACCAATGCCGGATCCCCAAGCTTGGAAAAAACTTCTGGAGGTCGCGGTAAGCTTCCTCCGACCCATACTGTAGGCGCACTCGATCTCCCGGCGGCCGGGCCGCCTCCACAGGCTCTCGAACCTTGGATCGGATGGCCCTCGCCACCTTGGAGTAGTCCTCCACATCACACAAGATGGTGGGAGGGATCTTCCCCCTTGGCTTTGTGAGCCTGCCCAGAACCACTAGTACAAGGCTGGGGTGTGGCACGGCTTGCGTTGATACCCTTAGGTTTCCGATACTTCTCACCTTTGCCCAACACTGGCGCACCCTGGCCCGGGCCACCGTTGCCTTCTCTCTCATCGCCAAAGCTTCCGCCTAAAAGGCTAGGGTTGCCCCGCAGTAGTCTCCTGGTGTCCGGCCTTGCTCCTTCGGCGTAGTATTAAGGTCTGAAATCCCTCAGACTCATAATTGGATCCTAGCTCGACTCATCACGCATAAACGGGAGGTCTGGTCCTGAAGACAGTCCCTCCATGTCCACGGAATCGCACGAGCTGTCGACACGTGCGAAGCGTGTGACATGGTCTTACGACTCTGAAGAAAATTCAGCCGTGCGTCTCTTACCTACCACATCCGTTGGCGGGAGGTGTCGGGGTTGACGTGGGTCTTTGAAACCCTTGCAATATCGCTCGCGTCATTACCGCTTGCAGCGGTCTTTACCACCGAAAAACGACTATGTTCCCCCTGGTCAGGGCTTCTGTTGGCACCGTTAGATTTCCACCCATCGTGCTGGTGGGAGCTATCGCCATTCTTCCCGGTTTGCGGGCTGTTGGCCCTGAAAAGGGCCTCCAGTTCTTTTTGGACATCAGCGGCACGCACACCTCCTGTAGTTGGTGGGGTCCCGCTGGACTCGCCTGCATAGGCATTGCTGCCGACGCTTTGTAAGGGGCCGGCACTGACCAACGCGCCGATGCCCAAGGATGCACTACCGGATGCCCTGGTGGATCTGTCGGCGGTACGCACACCTCCAGTAGTTGGAGGGGCCCCGTTGACTTCATCCTGGCCATCTGCGCCCACCTCGCCAGTAATTGCCGAGGTCTTGCTGGCCGTCATGTTGGCCCTGGAAAGGGCCGGATTGCCGCTCGCCCTGAAAAGTGCCAGCGACTTCTGGTGGCAGCCGCCATTGGCACGCTCACCTCCGGTAGTTGGAGGGACCCTGCTTGCTTCGCTGGGCAGACTGCTTTTTGTGCCCACCTCCACGGTAACTTAGGAGGTCACGTCAGCCTTGTTGGCCCTGGAAAGGGCCGATTCGTCACCAGAAGGTGACTCGCATTCTTTTCGGCCAGCAGAATGCTTGACTCTGGGAGTTAGGAACACGTAAGGGAGGCAGGACGACACCTTGCACTCCCCGAGGCCTCTGACGCGCCTTTCGGCCGTTGCCCGACTCTGAATATCTAATTTGACAGAAGCGTCAACCTAATTCATCAAGAGAAAGGGCTGATTTTTCTTTGTGAGCTACAGGCAGCAGTCGCTAGCCCTTATCCTCATGGTATGAGGTTTAAACAATGAATGAGTGAAACTTTTGAATGATGCTGTAATAAAAAACTAATATAAATTAGTACCCTTTGAGTGTAATAGTTGTGATTATGAGTGATGTCGTGTCTTAGGTGTTTGGAAGGATTTTTTTTTATTGGGATAAGGCAGGTTGTTATAGTAGGAATGATCGCTTTGTGGGGGATGGCGTAACATGATTGATATTTTTTTTTTGGAATGTGTAGGATTATTTTTTTTCTTAAGGATGGTAATATGTTTTGGCAGGATTTTCTTTTCTTAGTATTTGGAACTGATGGGTCAGCCGTTTCCCCCCATATCCACAGCTGCAGCAAACTCAAGGCTTGATGTGAAGGACAGACCTGTTTACCTAGGTGTTCCGGTGGGGACAAAGGTTGTTGATGTTGTGATATGACTTGTGTATGATGGGAGTTTGGATTGTGTCGTGGGATTTAAGGAATTTGGAATGTTGGGATTAAGAAGGACGTCTGCATCCACCTCTCTTTTTGGCATAGTGACTTTTTTTTTAATTACTATTATAGTTTGCAATGTTATTGTGTTATTTAACTTTCTTTTTCCTTTAGTAAGGAATTTTCCTTTCTAGGTTTTTTATTTTATATATTTTTAATACATTTTTTGTTTTTTAATGTGTTTTTGTTGTTGTCACTATGCCAATCTGGGTCTTTTGTGTTTCCTTTTGTCGTCTGGGTCGTAGTGTCCTGGTGATCTTATAATTGTGTTTGTATGTGTGTCACTTTGTTTGTAGAACCTCTCGTTCTTATCTTTGTATATTTCTTGTAGTTGCCTGCTCTTTGTCATGGTGTTTAGGTCAACTGTTCTGGTGTAATGGTTTGTCTCGGTGATCGTTATAAGGATTTTGTTCTGAGTCGTCTGCAATTTTTTGAGTAAGTGTACTGATGCGTAGCTCCAGGCTAGGCAGTTGTACAGTATGATCGGCTGAATGAATGCTCTGTAAATAATTAATTTTGTTTGCTCTGTTAGCTGGCTACCTTTTAATAATGGATATAGTTGCACGAACCGGCCTAGCGCTTTTTTTGTTTGTTTGCTTTATGTGTTTTCTCCATGTTAATCTCTTATCTATTGTTATTCCTAAATACTTAATGCATGTCTGAATGGTTATTTCGCGCCCCTAGAACAACACTGCCACACCTCCAAAAAGGTAGTTTTGAGAAAAATCGATTTGAAACTTTTAAGACAATTTATTTAGTTGGTCTTTAGAGGTAATGTGCTGAAATTTATAGGATTAGTAGGTCACTATAAATAAAAAGAGAAGGTTTATTAATACATTCATATAATATTTTAGGAAAGAAGATTTTAAGATTATGGCTGCTTGCTATACTACTGACAGTATGCAACACTGACTCTTCACTAAATATGGCAGTATTGATTTAACATTTAGAACAGTGTAGTGCCACAACTCACAATATGGCAGTGTTGCCTTTATGGTTTTAAACAAAACAGTGCCTTAAGTTCCAATATGGCGGTATTACATTGTTATTATTTAATAAATTAGGGTCACTTGTAACACTCATACTTACCACAATGTTCTAGAAATTAGTTTCAATCATCACAATGTTTATATCATTATTATGTTTTATTAAATGTATTTGGAGAAAGAGTTTAATGAAATATACTTGTTTAAAACTTTTTAAATTAATTTTATTTGAACAAAGGAAAAAATCCCTCAATGATAGTTAGAAATTAAAATAGTAGCATCATTTAAGTATATATTATTATAGTTTATGAAAATTAATGGGGTATATTAATACCTACCACTATTATAAATAAACATAAAGAGTTCTTCACCCCAAATTATGATTAAAATCAGAGTTCAATAACTAATCAGAGTTCAATAACTAATCAGAGTTGTTAGCATTGTCTCTATAATTGGTGTTAATTTTCAACTCTTTGAAAAAAGAGTGGTATGTTCTCGGAATAAGATTGGATTCACACAAGCGAACGAGATCCTGCTTTTTAGCTGCTGAGATTCCGGGACATTCCAGAAAGGCTTTCTGTATTGTTTGAGCGTTGTCAGAACTATTCTGTCTCCTTCTAGTCTTTCTTTTTATGATTATTTCCATGAATTCCTCATCATTGTAACTTGTTTTATACTGCAATCGGTCAGAGAATCCTTTGATTACTCTAATCACTTTGAGGTTGTTCCACACAACCTTTTGTCCAGTAGTGTTTATTGAAAAGTTGTCACCCATGTTTTGGGTAAGATGTTTAAGGTCGATGATGTCTTCTGAAGAGAGTTTGTTAAGTATGAAGGGTTTTCCACTCTTTTTTGCACTTTGAATTACAGGCACCCATTGGTGAGGGCTGTAAATAGAGTCCACCTTTTAAAAGTCTCGCCTTTTGTTTTTCTATGATGGAGTGCATTGTGTCTCCCTCATTCTGAGTGTGGCCAGTAATAAAAAAATTATGCATAATACTCGGAACGTCATAATTGGCCACAACATAAAGATACAGGCATGCTATGTATTTATTCTTTTGCTGGCCACTGCAGTTATCAGAATAAAAAATTGTCTCCTTGTTTAGGCAGTTAGATTTCAAGAAATTATGTACACATGTATCAATCTCATTAGCTCCTCGGTTTGCTTGATCTTCATGCCATAGATAACAATAGCCTTGATTTGTACCCATTTCATAAATAGTGAAATTGAAAGTTGAGAATTTTCTAGAGTAATAAAAATTTGAAACTTGTGCTGACGGAGTAGTCAGAACTGCTTGAAGGTCATAGCAAGTAACAATAGTACTATCTTTGTGTTTGGTGGCAGTGTCCTTGTCACGCTGTTTCTCAAGTTTGGAACGTTCGGTTTCGTGCTTATGAGTGGCAATCTGACTTTGCATGACCAACTGTTCTTCTTTGTTGCTATTATCATACCGCTCGCAGATAGAACATTGATCTTTTTTAGGTATGAAAAAACCAATATTAAATTTGTGATTAAAAATATATGAATATGTACCAAGTTTACATGATGCTCTGTTGTCTTCCTTACATTTTTTCTCAAACAACCTGTGCATTCCTGCAATTGTAAGTTCACCAGATATAAACTCCCTTTTAGTTTGCTTTCTCAAATAGTGAGACTCAACTCTTGGGAAAGAGTTTATGTGATCACAAACTCTTTGCATGATGTCAGGACCAAGTTGTTTCTGCTTGCCATGCAATCCTCTCAAGTCTCCTTCCAACGGTTCACAAGTATCATTCCCTTTAATTAAGGCAGTCCTTACAGTTCGGTCACCAATATTCAAGGTTGCCATAAACATTTTTTTGCAAACTCTCTTTCTTTTTCCAAGAATTGGAAGGTAGTTAAGTTCATTCCATTTAAAAAACTTAAAAACAGCATTCTTAAATAAAACCGATGCTGATTTCCAGGCATAAAAGATTTTATTGAAGTGGTTATGTGGTTATATGAAATAAAATAGGTATACTGAATTGATTCAATTTCTGATTTAGCTAGCTAAACCTTTTATTCTAATTTCAAACTATATTACCCAGATTTAATCATCTCTTATAATTTATTATTACCAACTAGATATATTTGATACAATGTTACACATAACATTCTGTATTTATTAATGAATCCAGCCACTTATTAATTTCATCCATTTTGCAAATGAAAATTGAATTTTAAAGTTATTTCCAACAAAATAAATATTGTTAATTTTTTTTTTTTAATAACTGCTTATTTATAGATAAAACTTAATCAAGTTTATTTAATTCAGCAATATATAACTTTTTCATAAGATTATGTGTACAATCACATTAAGGTGATTATTTGTGTTAATGTAATACAATGTAGTTAAACATTGTCTAGTATCATATCAAAACATACATCCCACTAAAAAAAATTAATGACTTTCCTTTAAACATTTAATTGCATTTGAAATGGGAAGGTGATCTGGTGACCAATCTTGATTATCTTATTTGAAGTGTGTCTTAAATGTTATCAAGATAAAGGATTACATCTTTATATAAACAAGAACAGTTTTATTAAGTCATAAGTATTGTAAAGTTTCAGTTAATAACCAGGACTCTATCTATGCTCCTATAAACTACGACAGTCCATAGCCATAAAAGGCTTTGGAAAAAGAAAGACCATTTTCTATTACACGACTTTTTACTTTCTTTATTTTCCAATTTTAAATTTAAACCCTTTGTGGTAGTACCGGTGGTTGTTTGTTCTCAGGAATTAGAACAAATTGAAGACCACTGGCGGCAAGAGTCACATGAACTTATTGCATTGGTGACACGACTAAGAGATGAAAATCTCAAGCTGGGATCCTCACTTGCAGATCAACAAAACTACTCACCAGACATTGCAGGTTAAACTGTAGAGTTATTTATAGTAGGCCTAAAGGGTTATAAACATCGACTGAGGAATATAATAAATGGTAAATACACATTTGCAAAAGTATTAATTAGAGAATATTCAAAATTATTATGAATTTTTTTAGCATTCCATTTTTCTATACGTTCGGGTTATATGTTTATGTACTAATTACTCTAATAATTTTAGGAATACATAAGGTTCTATTTATTGGAAGTGTACTTGCACTTTTATGGAGGGAGAGTGGAAAACTATTTGGGAAAAACCACCTTTAGTAAACCCAATCGAGATTTAAACTTCGATCTCCCTGTCATAGGAGTCTAGTCTACTGTGAGAGTATGGCTTCAGAAAATTATATTTGTAACATTTTGTGCAAGAATAAAAAAAAATTATATTTCATTTATATAGACAGTTTATCAAATTATTCTGAATTAAAGTGGGTCGAAAGCCAATGGAGTTTGGAATCTGCTGCCTTAGAAGTCTCCCCACAGTGAAAGGGTTAGTTACAGTACAATAAGTTAAATCTATAACTAAAGTGTCTTTATATATTTTGATTGTATTCCAATTCATGATTTGTTTGATTTTTATTCTTCAAATACTCTATTAATCCATGTTACTGCTTATGGAATAATTGTGTATAGTGTGTTTATGTTATTTCAAGCCATGTATAGATTTTAAAATGTTACTGATTAAAACATTATTTCTATGTATAGGCCTATGTGCTAAAATTACTCTGTAATTTAAAAATGGACTTGTTTCTAGACATTTTATAAACAAACAGCTTATAACATTTCACATAACCAAAACTTCTTCTAACATACTTCCTGTGTTTTAAGGGATTAGTCTATTAATAAATTCTTTTGTTTGTTACTTATAAAGTAGGTGTTAAAATACTTACAGTTTTATATTGGATAGCTCCTTTGTCCTAAATGCCATACCAACTTAAAATCCATAATGGAGTTTTATCTCTGTTGGGTGTAGACAAAGCTGCTAGGCAAATAGAGATTCTGGTAAATGCATCAGATTGTACAATAAATTAAATAATACATATTTTAAATATGTAGATATATAAATTCAATATAAGTGGTTTATTTTTGCGCAAAGTCCCACTGACTAACTTTCACATTGCATGGTTTCAGCTCAAGCAGCAAATTCGGAAGTAGATGCTGCAGTAATGCATAGACTTCGTCATGTGATTGATGAGCTGAGAGAAAAACTACGGATAAGGGACAAAGATCTAGGACATAAAGCAACTGAGGTGGACAATGTGAGTATAAATATAATAAATTAAGTTTTTGTATTTATTAGTTGTATGTTGAATAAATCCATGTTTTTTTCAAAGGAAATTTACTTTAATGTCTGGAGTTAAATCTCTCTAGCCATTTGTTGGAAAATGTTAATTCAATAGCAAACAATGTTTTTTAAAAATGTAGCTTTTTCTTTCAAAATTGGCCCATTCACAGGAATATCTGAACTTCAACACTGTTTGAACCACCTCAAAAGTGATGCATCTATGTCAGTATGTTCACATTTTCTATATTTTAAAAATTGTCTCCATCTTCTTAAAATGCCTTTAAATTTCCATACCCTTTTTTAAAAATTGTACCTATATTAGAATTCATTAGTTAAAACTCGCGGCATACATCCACTTTCACAGGCTCTAATCAATGACACATACTTTCTCTTGAATAAACAGTACTTTTATTTTTGTACTACATCTTGCCATGATTAAATAATGTAGGCTTGGATATAAAATCCATTTTATTACAAAAACTAACATTGAACTTATAAAACATGCTAAAACAGAGACGACACTTAGTACACACTGGAATGTTTCAAACAACACTGAAAAGAGAAGTGATGTTCATTGCGAGAGGGGAATACGCCTACACAGACTGATTTGGCTAGTACAGGTGAGAGTTCAAAACATTTAAAAAAAGGGGAGACTCTAGAGTTGTACCGCTCCATTGCATCATAACAAGCACTGTTAACAATAAGGTAATATATTTCCCATGCATCTATTACACTAAAATTTAAACTGAAATTTAAAACTACATATATATACATTTAAATAAAATTTAAAGTAAAATATCTGAGAAGTTTTTGATGCTACAACTGAGTGGTAGTGACTCTAAAAAGAAGGTTACTTATAGCATTAATAGATAACAGTCTGATCAGACTGCTGAAAAAATGATACTACGTCTGAGTTGATGGAACAGGACTGTTATAACCAAGTTTGACAACATATATACATTTAGAATAAATTCACTCATTCATTATAATGTCAGTAATCTAAATTTTTATCAAAGCCACTATTCTCATCAGTTTATGGAAATAACACTAAAATTTTTTTTCGTCAGAATTTTTTGGCACATGCACAGTAAGTATTTACTTGCCCACTGTTTGATGAGAGGCATCCTAAGAGCATTTACACCGTTTTATTTTTGTGCATTCACATTAGGTGTCATGCTAAATTAGCTAATTTAATTTGTATTAGCTTTTTGCTTTTAATACTTTGATGTTTGATTAGATAGGTGCAATAAATATATTTTAGGCCCTTTAGATTTAGTAAGACAACAAGAGGAGGTAAAGTACCATTACATTAACTATTTTAAAAGTACTTAATTTTCTGGCATAAATTATTTAAAAAAATTAATTATTTAGCCTCTTACTCCCCATTCGGGTTATATAAAGTACTAATTATGCTCAAGGTTTAAGAATTGGGAAGGTTGAATTTAGAGGAAGTAAACTTGCATTTGTCTGGAGGGAGAGTGGAAAACCATTTAGGAAAAACCACCCCCAGTTTACCTTACCAAGATTCAAACACCGATTTCCCCATCCTCGGCAGTCTAGTTCAACACAAAACCAGCGTGTTAGCTAACTACGCCACTGAGGCGGGTCATAAATAATAGCTTTGTATAGATTTATCTTGGATAAGCTAGAATAAATGATTTGATTTCCTGAAGAAGATTTTAGCATGGCTAGGACAAGATTTTTAATTCAGTTTTACATTTGTATAAACCCATGTGTGGCTAAATAAAAAAAGATGAGCTTTTATTTAAGCCCCATTCACTGTATTCATTTACCTGGTGAAATTAGTTGCTAGTTTTCACCACCTGGTTAAAATAGTCACTTGTACCATTTCTTCCATACATAGAGCATCACAATCCTAAATTTAATTGCTCTCTTGTTTTCTTCCAGCAGAGTTGATATATTGTATTTTGAAAATGAACATAGCTTTTTCTAAAAAATAAGCACAGTAGACTATTTATTGCATCTGCTGAAAGAAATTTAAACAACTAAAACAATTTTTTAATCATTCCTTTTTTATCAAAATATAAAAATTTACATTTTCCTCGTTTTATGATGGTTCAAATATATCATGTCATAGGTATTGTTTCACTTGTGTGGTGGTTGTAGTAATAGCCACGAACAACACCTGCATAATCTGAAATTAATACCTATATTTTACATGAGCTTAGGCCTATAGTGCCTCCCATTAATGTGTGGGGTGTTTCTGAAGTTATAGAGCCTATAGCTCGACTTCATCTATGCCCGGCTCGCAAAGTACAGTACTATTTAATTCTATGTTTAACTTTAAACATAATTCTGCTGAGTAGCATCATTGAACTGATAACTTAGGAATGTGAAATAAAGTCCTCCAGGAAAGGCAAAACACAACTGTTTGAAACTGAGGCCTATCCAAGAAATTTACTATTCTTGAGCTGTTAGTTTATTATTTTTGTATTCGCTTATATGGCTTATGGTTGTTTAGTCATCATTGTTATCAGAAGTTTGATAGTAATTATATTACAATTTGTCCTTATTTATCAAATATTTTAAATTTGTTTTGCCGACATGTGTTATTAATTTTATTAATAATAGTCTAAAATTTTAGCCAATCAAATTATTTACTATGGAAACAGAAACAAGAAAAAGACATAACATTGGGAAACTGACAATCAAAGTCAATCATTAATGAACATTTAACACTAAAATGTCATAAACGATGATTTCTTCTATTATCAATCTTAAATGATATAAATGATTTGGGTAATCGCCTAACAAAGTGCACACACATTCATATGGTAAAATAAGGCAAAATTAATGTAGGCCTATTAGCTATGGTGATGGTAATATGTTTCGATAAAATGTTTGCAGTTTGTCTGATCTGATAAGATTTGAATTTAAAAATTGTTGACATGTCTCAAGCAGTTAATATCTGGCAATTGCGCATTCCATTAGACTTTTACTGCAAACTTGAGTGGGCCGCTCTATTTTTGAAAATAGTCTCTTGTTTGTTTAAATAAAGTTTGTAAAATAAAATTAATCATGAAATATTAAATTGTTTCAAATACTTTTTACTATTTTCAGTTTTTGGTTAAATAGCCAAAGCAGATATTTAAATATGGGCAAAACCTAGATGAGATAACTGAAAAAATATAGTTAAACTTAATTTGTTGGTCCTTTTTCCTACATCTATATAATGAACTAGATTACAGCTACTGATTTTAAAATAATTTAGGATATATATATATATATATTATAGTATTTTATATTCTATACTTCATTCACGGTAGGAGTTTACCTCTGAAAGGTCTTTTTTCCTACCAATATCCTACTATATAAAAGATTTCTGGTAGGGAAAAAGGCCTTTCAGAGGTAAACTCCTACCGTGAACGAACTTTATTTGTCTGACATTCTGGTCAGTTTTTTCTTCTTTTGTGGGTAGTTGTCAAGTCAGGTGGAGCGTCTCACAATGGTTGGCAGAGAATTGCGGCGTAAGCACAGAGGAGGTCAAGTTCAAGTACGCAATCTCATTGATGAACGAGCTGACTTCTTAGCTCAGTTACAAGACCAGCAGAGAGAGCTAGTTATCTTGAGACAATGTCTTGGGTTAGCTCAGAAAGAAAATGAAGACCTAGCAAAATCACATGTAAGTTTATTTTTATAAGGAATAACATAATTTGCACAAATAGGTTTGTACTTTTGTTTTCTTTAAAGATGTCAGGATTCCTGATGTTCTTGACTTTATTATCTAAATTTTAGTTTGGATTTTTTTATTCTCTAGCAATTGTATAAAATCAGCTTCTACAGCCCTCTTTGTTTTCATTTAAATGCATAATTACTAGTGACTATAATCTTAAAGTCATAGATTTATTTAAAGGTGTCACTTCTTTAAATAAAATCAAGTTGAAATCATGCTCAAAGTAAATACACTTTATTCACATTTTATATACACATAAGTAATTCAATTTAATGAAATTGCTACTGTTATTTTAACATTCATTTATCAAGCACACACATTTAACTTTTAAATTTATGTTTAGCATGGTGATAGAGTTAAACTTTAAAAACTTAAAGGCTGCAAATTATAAAACAAATATTAACTGTCCTCTACATATAGGCTGACAATAAATCATTAGACAAAACCGGGATGGGGTGAACTTTTGTCAAAAGTGGGACTTAAAAAAAAGTATTTTTATATACAAACATTAAACTTTCAATAATTATTCTCAGAATCCACAAAAAACTTTATGGTTTATGTAGAGGGCCTGCATTCCATCACACTCTTACCATAAGTATTTTTCAGGTGAACTTACTTTGTTTAATAATATTCGCTCTTTCAATACCTTGTCATAAAACTTATCACACTCCATGTTACAATTTGGTCTTACAATTAGCATGGCTCTCCTTGATTTGACACATAATCTAGATTTCTCATATGACCACATTCCATTCATAATATAAGTTATTCTTTTCACTGGAGCTATACCTCTTTGAGAGATAAATTTTAAACTCTACTACCTCACTAAATCCTGAAAATATGGACATTTTTAACTCATTTTAGCAAATATATGCATATACCAGATACATACATAATCTCTCAATTTAGTTCAATTTTGAAATTTTGTCACAGGTTATTTGTACCATGGGTGACCTAGTGGTCTAGGGGTAAGGTGTCAGACATCTGTGCTGGCGGTCCGGGGTTCAACCCTCGGTCCCGGCACATATTTATCTGATTACCAAACCCTTCCTTCACCTCTGACAAAACATGTATTAATCACAATTTGTGAATGTGGGGAATGCCAGGCCTCCACCGTGCTTCAGATCCCACGTTAAACTGTAGGTCCTCCATATCATCTCACAATCACCTTACCATTACACATTAGTTTAAGTGCGTATAACCCGAACGGGTAGTAAGACGCGGTGCTAATAATGATGATGATGATGATGATGATACTATTATTTGTACCATATCTTTTTCAACCACCAACATTTTTGTTGGTATTGTAACATTGGCGTGTACTGCTAATATGACAATGTAACTACCCGCCCATAAACAAGCTAATATTCATAGACATCCTGCAATAGAAATACTAATAGGACCAGCCAGCTTTTTTAAATACTACCCCAAATAATCTTGTTCTCATAATCCAGCATTATTAAACACCACAATCTTACTACTCACGTGTATATAAACAGAGTAGAGCAACTTGTAATGCCAGCCTGTCACCACGAATGCTAGAATGGATTGTGCAGCACCCTGATTTTCCAACGGAGTGAGCCAGCAATGCTCTGATTGGATCGTGCTGTACTATTAGAAGACCACTCATATTCATGGACACCTGTGTGGCGTACGTGATCAAACAAGTGTAGCTCTACAACTGCTCGTCTTGTGTCTTGGAGTTTGTGTTTTGGGAACTAGTTGAATGCAGCGGCTGATGAGCAAGACGACAAGAACCTGGCTTACGCGACGAAAACAATGTAGCCTTTCAACCTGATGTTAGCGAGGGACGTAATAACAAAGGAGAACTCCCACCTTCCCACCCTGCATTTAGACCTATATAACGAAGGAACACAGACAATCTTATAGACTATTACATTCACCACTTGCATGAGAAGTCCTCTTCAGGACTAAGACATTATCTATCCAGGATGGCTTATAATAATATCTTTGTTTGAAATCTATAAACTATATATTGCTACTATGGGTTTGATTTTCTTGAATACTTTGGTTTAGTCTTTTAGAGAAATCTGTCAGTGTAGGCATCAGTAATGTTTAGCTAAAAACTTTTATTTTTAAATGTAAATTCTGTTATGGAACACTTAATGTTTCCTGTTGCTGCATGTGCACTAGTATCTTTGTATTTTCTTCATTTAAATAGGTAACCACATTATTTGGTTCTTTTTTTATGTCTTGCAATATTTAGTTTGAATATTAATTTTTTTTGCTTTTGTGGTTATCAGTAATAATTTAAATTCTTTAAATTGTCAATGTTTCTTTTATTGCTTATTTTGTAGACTTCTTTTCTTTGAAGTAAATGTAAAGTAACTAATTTTTGTTGATTAATATGGTTTTGACTTTAATATTCGTGGATTCATTTAGGCAAAAATTACAAGTTTTCTAATGTAACCTTGTTTTTAATATTTTAATATTAAATATTTAAATGTGGGGATCTTGTTTAATTCTTTAAAAGTGACGAGGGTAATGATCTCGTGAAGGTTTGAGTTTAATCGCTAAGTTAAACCTTTGTGCTTTAAGTAAATATCTGTTGCGTTATTTAAATTTAAATGTATTCCATAAATTTAAAACTGTTTTGTCTATATTCACTGGTGTGAATCTGACGTGTGGTGAGCTATTTAAAAGAGGTTCATTAAGCTCTTTATGATCTTGTAAAAATTTTAGGAGTTAAAATATTAAGTAAATATCTGGTGCGAAATTTTAATTTATTCCATAAATTTAAAACTGTTTAGTTTGTATTCTCAGGTGTAAATCTGACGCGTTGTAAACCATTTAAAATAGGCTCATTAAGCTATTTGTGATCTTGTAAAATATTTAGGAGTAATACTTTAAGTAGATATCTGGTGCAAAATTTAAATTTATTCCATAAATTTAAAACGGTTTTGTCTGTATTCACAGGTGTGAATCTGACGTGTAGTAAACTATTTAAAAAAGACTCAAACTCTTTGCAATCTTTGTAATAATTTAGTAATTTAAACTTTTGATCCTAATTTGGTTTGATATTAATTCATTGTGGTGAATTAGAAGCTTGTATACCATTTAGAAAAGTTTCTTTAAATAATAGCAACAATTTTGTTTATTTCATTGGTCTCTTCTAGAGAAGTTTATATAATATCATTATATACCTTGAGAGTTTGAAACGTACTGCGCATGTAATAAATTGCTATGATTTATTTGTTTTCCATCACACTTCAGTAAGACCTTGTTATCCCTCGCTGTGGTTTTGGGGGTAAGTGGTTGATATCACGACGGCGACGTTAATGTTCCAACCCGTATGGGTAGGGGTAGGTAAAAGGTCGATGAGATTGTTCCGGCAACGTGAGTCGTGGTGGGAGGTAATGGATGATGGTGGAAGGAGAGGGAATTCAGACAAAATTGCTCTTTACAAACACGACAATTTATTAGCTCTTTCAAACGGTACACTCGGGTTGGGTAGCCACTCACCGACTGGCCTCTGACAGAGGAACCACCGTGCTAAATACCTTCCACTGCTGCCTGGCCTTGTCCAATGGAAGACAAGGGAGCTTCCCATTGGCGCGGGAAAATGTGAGCGATAGTGGCCGCCAAGCGAGCCAATAGAAAGCAGAGTTCTCTTGGGCGTTGATAACAGTGGGGAACTCGTCACAGACAGCTCAGAGAAAATGGACTGTGGAGTGGGCCAGACAGTAGAGAGGGTGATTGGCGCGGCCTGTGCAAGTACGGAGGAAAGATACAAGGGTCGACTGAATAGTGAGGCACAACAACCTGTAAGGCCATGCAACTTGTTGTTTTAATACTGTTTGTTACTTTGAATAAATAATTAAAATATTTCTTTAACCTGCAAATCGTCACCCGAGAATGCAAGTCCTATGTCCAATTTTTCACTTTTGTGTAAAAGAGCATTGCAGTTTGACCTTGTGTATAAAACCAATGTTACTAGATGACAACTCAAGTTTGTATCTTCTTAAGTGATTATATAGTAGTCTCAATTTCACCGCAGGTGAATCATATGCATTCTAAATAACCGTAAACACTAAATATCTCAAATTTAACCATTTAGGAGATAGAACACTTGCATTCTCGGGTGACGAAATGTTGTACTTTTTCATATTATTATTTTCTTAGTTGTCGTCGTCCTCTCTCTTAATCTATTGTGGCTGTAACTAAATAGTGAGAGTGGGGCGGTAGAGTATTATCAGTTTTATCTCCCCACAAAGCAACAATCTTGTTTTGTAGGTCAAATTTATCAATTACTTCCTTCAACATCGCACTTTGTAGGTTGGATGTTTCACCTGATAAAGGAACTAAAAATCTATTATTTTAACTTGAATATCACAGTTTGGCAAAAAGTATGCATCACCAATTGAAACACTTATATATATTTTATGTTTGATTCATTAACAAAATGATTTTAGTTTTATCCAAATTCATTATTACTTCATTCAGCATATATGGTGATAAAACACTGCTTCTGATTTGCGCAGAAGAAAATTTCGGCTCATAAATCTTCTTTATCAATTTCAACAAGCAGTCATTTTTCAAAAACTCTGATTGTGTCACACAGTATAATAGGCAACAATAGCTTCCCACGCTGCAATTTTATCACTTTCACCATCACAATAAACAAGATGATGTTCTTAATTGAATTCACAAGTTTTCTAAGAATCCTTATGTTTTTGGCTACATAGATGTTGAGTGATGTTGCGCCTATTTCCACGAGTGACAAAAATGGGCAAAATTTTTTCAAGCACTGCGTCAAACTACCTCTTCAGGCTTACACTTATGTATTAATTACAGTAATGTGTTAGAGATGAGGAAGGCTAAATTTAGCGAAAGTTTACCCACATTTATGTGGAGGGAAAGTGGGAAACAATTTTAAAAAACCTCCTCAGTTCACCCGATTGGTATTCATTATCAGTATTATCAACAGTCCAGTCTTTTACAATAATGATGCCTTAGACAAGGGGTTCCCAATATTTTTAGACGAAAGGTGCCCTTTCACCAGAAAAAATACATGTTGGAGCCGTCATAAGGAGGTTTACACTAATATAATGAACATTTATTAATGGCATTTAAATTTTACAAGTATGCAAATATAAATAAAACTGAAAACATCACATGGGTTGGTTGCTCTATTGCCACATCACCTTAATTCAGATTTAAAAAAATTGGCAATCCTATTACTGATAAACATAACTACAAATACCCCTACAATCCTCACTCTCCACACTGATGACAACGACATGGAGGGCGAGATTGACACTGACACTGGTGTGGTCTCAGTAGGAAGTGAGTAGAGAAAATAGGATTTTTAAAGGGGGATAAGCTGAAAAATCATTGTCGGGGTAAAAATTCAGGTGCCAGGAGGTGCAAACACGAGCCCTGGGAACTGGATTCTAGTACAACTGAGTGTTTGGAGGAACACAGGGGATGCCCTTGTGATCTTAAGGACAGTTTTCCAGTCGTATGAATAAAAATTAGTGGTGTAAATATAAACTCTGAGTGGCTCCCTGCACCGTATGGTCCACCAGCTTGGAAACAATAAAGGTGGATTGGGGTTGATGGGCCCTCAGAGTCAAGATGGAGAAAGGCGGCTGCTCTGCAGCGCTCTTGTACCATCGGGGTGACGGAGTTCCCTGGCAGAAATGGGAATAAAATAGTTAAGTTTGCTTAGTTTTAGCTTATTTTAGTAGTTAGAATAGCTAAATTGGGGATGGGAGGAACTAGGTAGGAGGTAAATAAGGAAATTCAATTGCCAAGGATGGAAGGAAGGGTGAAAACGGAAGTGTGGTGGCTAGAAAGTAGGCAGAGCACCAACTTCGATAGGGATGCCCTCCTCTGCTGGGCGCTTGGTGGACTCTGTAGTGAAATCCCTGGCACTGTGAAGGGCCCAGCGGGGGAAGATACCGGGGGCGTAATATACCTGGAGCGGACTAACGAGAACTAGGGGTAGTTGAATTTCAATTAAATCACGAGCCAAAACTGGTTTTACAATAATATAAAAAAAAAGGAAATTCATATTGTAATTGTAAAAGTAAAGTCAAAAAGATGTGAAAAAACAGCCCAGATTTAAAGTTTATAAGGTACCGGGCCTGTAAACACCGAAAATAAATAAATAAAATATCCTTTGTTCTCCACCCCTGTTGCTAAAAAAAACCCCTACTATATCACACATTTAAAACTTTCAAAAATGTAAAATAAACATTTAGGTGTATGCAATATGTGTATGCCACAAATGACAATTGTACAGAACAAAAACGGCTACAGAACAGATTGAAATGCGCAAGTGTTGCCAACACATATTTTTCTTTTTTATAAATAATTCATTGACTTTAAAATTAAAGTTATATTTTTTATTCATTGGGCAATTGTCGATCTCAATCAATGAGCCTCTAACATTGGTTACATTAATGACTAATATATGCAATAGCAGCCATTGATACAAACTTGATTATAGGTTAATCGACCAATATATAAGCTTAATCTAAAGTTTAAAAAAAACCTACAATAATGGCCAAAACGATAGAAAAAAAAATACTGTCCTGTTTAAAACAGGTTGTATGGTTAACCTATCTATACTGGAATGTATCCTTAAACACCAATCTTTAGCCTTAGCCATCAGAACTATTATGACTTTAAATTATTTTAGTTTTCAATAAAAACTCATATTTCTATCCTTAAAGGCTATAAGTTACCATCACAACCTCATACACCTTCACCAATTATTTGGACTTTTTGAACTTTTACCTCTAGAACTGATATATCTCAGTAAATACTCGAGATGGGTTGATGCCAATTTGTTTCGATACTTGATACCGATAACGATACCACCATTTTCTCACAATACTAGATACCGATACTGAAGTCAATACCAACCCATTAGATAGAATTAACCACACTGGCATTAATTATAATTTTTTTTAATACTGTCTTGTTCATGCACTATGTTAATATAAGCTACATAATTACTATACCACAATCGTTAGCACTACTAGATATTTGAAGATGCTTTACCAATATTAGGCTATAACTATTAAATAATACTATTTTAGACGAGTAACATGTAAATAAAACCAAGACATATTTCTGAAATACATATATAGTTGTCCTTAATGCTCAAAGTTTTTTTTAACTAAACTTTCTTTCCCAATTACAAATTTTTGTTTAAGAAAACCAACATGTTAACTTAATTCTATAAGGATCCAGCCTGTTTCTTTTTTGGTCTCAGATCAGACCTGCTGTGCTGAAGAAAACTAGTGACAGAGGGAACACACAAATACTTTATTGCAAGCTGTCTGAGATTTGGATAAATGATTCGGTCTTTCCAGTAACTGAAAATGATAGCACTAGGTGGCAGTATAGGTTGGTTTAAAAAAGTTGTAACTTCCTCTTCTGCATTTGTTGGTCAGTTGATGGGACAGTTTTCAGCAGCCGAGTAGTAGTACTATTCCATTTCTACACCACTGCCGCGGCCACAGTTTTTTGATGGATTATTGCCAAACTTTTTTTGTTTTTAATATTGTAGCATACCAATTAAGTGTGGCTACACTACAATCCCTATATTTTATTGCCGTGGGCTAGCAAACACATTTTTAATCAATTTCATTTGGATTTCTTCTATTTTTGCAATGGTTTTTCAAGATATTTTTAATTTTTTTAATACTCGATACTATTTTTAATCACCCACTCGATACTTAATACCCCAAAGTATTGATGGTATGTATTGCTAAAAGTATCGACCCATCCCTAGTAAATACACTACTTAAAATTTTATTCATGTATTTATGTAACATTTAAACTTTTAGATGTAAAATAAAATTTGATTTAAAAGTTGTGTAATATCTTATTGAATAATGGCGTTCTAGCAATTTTCTATAATGAAATAATAGCAAGTAGTTCTACTAAATCTAAATTTCAAGCTGTGTTTGGCAACTGACAAGTTCTTTCTTTTCTAATACTACACAATTCAAACCAGTGAAGAAAGCTTTCATTTATTGTGTTTTAATTTAATTAAGCATGAAACAAAAGTTTTTCTGTTCTGTAGTCAGAGAGTCCAGATCTGACCAACAAGGCAGTTTTTGACCTTGATGATCCCAACAGACCCAGGTTTACAACTTCTGAACTTAAGGAGATACTTCATGAAAGAAATGAGCTCAAGGCACGGGTGAGTGACCTTGAGGATGAACTGGAGATATATCGACCTAAACCTATCGACAATATGTGAGTTTACATCACTTAAATTTTTTTTAATTGCATGAAATAAACTGCATAAAGCATGTTATAATATGACTTAAACTGATATGATAGAAACCTAAAAAGATTAAATACAAATGAAATAAAAAACACATTCACAAACACTTTAATAATTAGATGGCACATGGAATTCCCCCAGATTGTTGTAGACAAAACAGGAGGTTGGTATTTGGTCAAGAATGAATTATCATTATTTACCCAATACAAAATTTAGCTAAACATTTTGAAAAATACTTCACATATACTTTTCATAATTTCTTTTTTTGTTAGCACCACATCTTACTTTCATAAATCAAGTTTATTTAAGTGATATGACATCCACTATTATGGTAGTCCATTTCTTACCAGCATCAAATCTTTTAATATATTGGTTCCTAATGCTGAATCCTTAAAACATATGACAATCTGTGACACATTTTGATTTAATTTAGAGTTTTTTTATCTACATGATATTTTACCTGCTTCAGTGGCCGCATGGTCTAATGCGCCATTCTCGCAGTAGACTGGGCGGCTGATGACAGGGAGATTGATATTCAAATCTCGATAAAGTATACTGAGGGTGGTTTTTTCCAAATGGTTTCCCGCTCCTCCTATACCAAAATGTGGGTATACTCCCAACAATATAACCTTCCTAATCTCTAAAACCAATAGCATAATTAATACAAAGCGCATTAATCCGAACAGGTAGTAAAACGTGATGCTTAAAAAAAATTATATCAAACAAATCTCTACATTATTAGACAATTCAATATAGAGTAAAGCTATAATGTTTGATGGAGTAGAGCTGAGAAAACTACATAAAGTAAAATATCTTGGAACAGGGTGTCTACCAATAATAGAAATAATGGAAATACTGGAAATATACTTGATTTTATTTTTTATACTGGAAATACTGAAATTTTAAATCAGATACTGGAAAAATATTTTTACATTGAGTGAAATGTTGGATTAAGCATTTTGAGACCCCTGATATTATTTGGACTACTGATAGTTCTATTTTGACCACCCCTCAATTACTCCCTCTCTGGTCTATATTGTTTGACACAGAGTTAGTTGACCTTGTAGATGACCTTGCAGTGGGAATGTTTGCCTCACTTATGACCTTTCTATTCTCAGTCTAAGCGCCCCCTTCCCCTTACATACTAGAGAAAGAAACAAATAATTGTTTTGACTACACTAGCAGCCAACCTCACCCTTACCTCTCCCACAACCTTCCAGCAGTAACCATTATGAGTTACTAGTGACTGCTCAAACACCACTTCATACTATTGGTGTATCTGCCTGACTTTGACATTCCAATGGCGCAGTACAGTACTTGTGTTCTTCACTTCATCCCCCTCCCCCTATCTCACTCCTTCCCCTCTCACTCCTACTCCACCCCTTTATCTACCCAAAAGAAAAAACTACCTTTCCAAAGCTTGGCCTTGTGAGTATTCTGCATATCCCACTTGTTTATCTTGTGACCTTTGTGTTTAAGAAGAAATGAGTAAACTCAGAGGAAAAACCTCTTTTAAAGATGACTGGTTGGACAGTAGAGTGTTTAAAGATTGGCTGTGGTTACAAAAAGTGGATTGTGATAAAAGTAAAGGCTAGTGTTCTTTGTGTGAAACTAACTTTGATATAAGTAATATGGGAATATCTTCAATCCGATCTCATGCCAAGGGAAAGCAGCATGTTGACAGAGTGAAAGCTGCTAGTGGGAGCAAAAAAATATTGGACTTGGTCTCTACAGCCAAAAATGCTGTGTCATCTGTAGGCCTATAGTGATATTACCCATAAATTTCAAATGCATAGAGATAAACTTGGATATGTCATCGTGTGTGGACTAGGTCCTTTTTTAGAAAGCGAGCTTGTGAATGTGGTTAAGCAATGCTTAATTTATTGTATTTCATTTGATGAGAGTATAAATACTGTGGCTCAGAAGACCCAGATGGATGTTGTTCGATTCTGGAGTGAAAATGAAATTCATACAAGATATTTAACATCTTGCTTTTTAGGTCATGCAACATCTCATGATATATTAATGAACTTTATATATCTGCACTAAAAGACAAGGGCTCTGATCTTTAAAAAATTCTTCAAGTTTCCATGGATGGACCAAATAAATGTAATCCTCAAATTTTTAAGTGATCTCAAAAGTTACTTGAAGGAAGATTCTCCACAAGATCTTGAGTTACTGGAATTTTGAACTTGTTTTTTACACATTGTCCATGGTGCTCACATAATAGTACATGTTAACTCTAGTTGGACTATTAACCAGTTTTTGTGCTCACTATATTATTTATTTAAAGATTTTCCAACAAGATGTGCAGACTATCAAAGAATAACAGGATCTTCTCTTTTCCCAATGAAGTTTTGTTCTAGTAGATGGGTAGAAAGCTCAAGGGTGTTAGAGAGAGCAATGTCAATGCTGCCATATTTAAAACAGTATTTTTATTCAAACAAGCATCCTCCAAAATATGATAATTTTCAAACAGTAAGCAATTATGTGAAAGATGAACCTCAAGGTTGTGATTCATGCTGTCAGTTTCACTTGAGTTGGAGCAATTTCTTAACGAGTATCAGAGCAATCAACCTCTATTGCCATTATGTTTGCAGATCTAAATAAACTACTTGAGCACTTGATGAACAAAATTGTAAAATGTGATTTAATGAATTATGCAAATACTTCCAAAAAATTGTTAACTGTTGATTTAAAGAAACAATCCAACATGAAATCACTCCATGCAGATATTGGGTTCACAGTATTACCAGCTTAGAAAGGAATTAAAGACAGCAAGATACTTCAGTTCAGAGGAAATGTCAAAAATTCCTAGTTGATCCCTGAAAAAAAAACTTTTGCACAAGTGTCCTCTCACCTACAAAATTGTCAAGGGCACTAGTTGTCTCTTTCCCGCGGTCATGCTCAATCCATCTATTAGGACCGATAGGATAACTTCTGCATTAGAAGTCCTACTCGACAAGAAACAACTATCTAGCGTGCAAGCTGATGTTGTATAAAGAAACTACTTAGACTTTGTATCAAAGCAAGAAGTTATTGACTAATTTAAACAATTCACTCAAGGGGTGACCAGCTTGATAAGTTCTTCATGAATATTTTTTCTAGAGTAAATGCATCCCAAGAACTATAATATTTCACAAAAAAAAAATTTGTTCTCTTAAATAGCAATGCAGCCGTTGAGCAAAGTTCTTGTGTGAATAAAGAATTTCTGGTTGAAAACCTACATGAGTACAGTCATATTGCTCAACATGTAACTCATGATGCAGTCACAGTAACCGGGGATCTTCTAAATACGACAATTTAAAAAAAGATGATTCATGATGTGAGGAATTCATCAGGAATAAGGAAAGATGCGCTTGAAAAGAGGAAAAACATTGATGTAGACTTAAGTCAGAAAAGAAAAACAGCATCTGAAGTAATAAGAAAATTAGGAGTGAAAAGAAGAACAGTTTTGCAGAAAGCAAAGGAAGAGGCAAATGTGTTAGAACATGAAATGCAACAATTAAAAAAAGTTTTGCGGTTGAATTAATTTGAACTTTTATCAACATTCTTAAAAAAATATTAATTTTTAATTTTTTATCAACATAATATTTGTTGGTTATTTTTCATTGAAGATTTTGTATCTTTATTACTTTATAATTACTAAACAAATTCAATATCAAAAATATAACTTGTGGAAAGTATCGCCTTTCAAGGGGTGGTGGAGATAATTCCCTGGCTGTAATCATTATTTGAAGTTGTGCCACCAAGTCTGATTACTTGTACCTCTAAAGTTCTATGAGTGAGGTGAAATGACCTACCAAGTCTGCCAGGATAGGTATTTTCACATACCTTCTTTTACATGCCACATGGAACCAACAGCTTTACTTCCCCTCCAAAGAATGTTGAGCTATTATTTTTTCTCACTCTATAAAAAGCCTTTGGCATTTGTTGGGTTCGAACTCACAATCATCGGGTCCAGAGGCGAGCACTTTGCCCGAAGACTGCCGAGGTCGACAGTGGTATAGGTCATTCAAAAAATGTTATGTGTTTGTGTGTGTATGCATGTGTATTAAAGATGGTTTGGATCCACCTTTTTTCAAATCTCAATTTCATTTTGCCATCAAATCCCTAATTAAAATTTGAACTTTCTAGAAAATGTTGAAGGCATAAGTTTTTTAACTTTCCCAATAAATAGGATTTTTTCCTTCACTTCTGATTTTGTTTACATTAAATGATAAATTAATGATCTGGGGTTTGGTTGTCATGTTTTTCCTATTATTATTTGGGTTTTAACCATAAGAAACTATTTAACTATTTTAATACCTTTAAAAAATAACTCAAACTTAGAACCTATTTAATAAAATTATTATGATTTGAGTCTTGAATCCATGGATATACCTTCTAGGTTCTAGGGCCCCATTCTTATAATACACTAGAATATGTGTGTCAAAACATTTGATTCTTCATGTAAAAATGTTTAACTATGACAGACATAGGCCTACCCTAACTTTCTATCATTTTATGATTTTGAAATAGATTGTTTGTCTCTGAGTACCTTTCATATATACTGGATTTCTTAAAAAAATATACTAGCATTTCAAAACCACTAATCAGGTTGTTGGAAGCACGATTTAGGAGTGCTGTATTGTGTTAATAAATAATAACTAAGATAACATAAGTGTTCTTATCAATAAACCTTAATCAATCTTCCACATAAGCCTCCACCCATGATACACATATATCACATGATATTGCACTATTGATCAAACATAAACTTCTATTATCCAGTGTTGCCACACAAGAGACACCATATATCTTACACCTTCCCTCAATTTTTTTATTCATATTCCAATTATATTAAAACAAAAATTATTAATAATACAACAACAAAATAAATAACAAACACCACATAACACAAAGAAATTAATCCTGTCCCATAACCTCACTCAAACCTGAGTCTGACAGGTCATAATCCATTAAATGCTTAGGAGCACAAATTTTCCTTCTGCTCCTAGTACAAGCTGACCTTGAGTCCAATTGACTATTACAGGTGTTGTTGCCAACATTTTCAGAAACATTGGGGACTACTGCTTGGCTTTACATGTGAAAAATCAACAAAATCATAATCAACATTTTCCTCCTCCTTATACCCAGTTCTTTCAGTTAACCCTTGGTCCTCTAAAGGTTATTTATGTTTTCTAAATTCACGCCTAATACAATTTTTATTTCTCCTTATTATTCCTCCGCCACCTGTACTTATACTGTAATACCTAAATGGAAGACATTTTTCAATTACTCCTTCATTCAAACTATCCCTATAGTCATCAATTTTATTTTTATGAAATACAGGATCTCCAACTTGTAAAGGTTTCAAAGGAACAGCTCCCCTGTTATAATAATATTCTGGTTTTAAATTACTAGTATTCCTATTTGCTTGTAATTTTTCATAGTCTGCAGAAATGAGAAATAACTGAGAGAGAGTGCTTGTTATCCTAGACTTTAACATTCTTGACATTATTAATTGTGCTGGAGACTATCCTGAATTCTTTAGAGGAGAGTTTCTTTATTCTAACAGGGTATACTGATGACTAAGTTTGCACTTTCTTAAAACATTTTTGGCTATACTAACACAAAAAAAAAATGCATCAAAAACTTCTTATTTGATGGTTTTGGGAAGTCTCTTATGGCTCTTATTTGATTTGAATCTGGGTGAAACCCTTCTGAATCATATATAAAGCCCATACATTTCACATTTGGCATTCTAAATGACTTTTCCTGATTAAAATGTATGAAAAAAGTGCATTGAGCAAAAACATTTGGTAATGAATAAAATGATAAAGTATTAGTAAAAAAGTAGAACACAAATAAAAGAGTTCTTTTCTTTTATTTGTGTTCTACTTTTTTCTTTATACTTTATCATTTTTTTCCTGATTAAATAAATTCAACACCGTACCTCCAAGCTCTTTCAAACACTTTAAGCAATACTGCATCATGTTCATTTCCATTCTTAGCGGCTATGATCAAGTCATCAAAATATGGAAAAACTCATTATAAATCCAAAAATGTCAATTTATCCTTTCATACAAATTTCAGGAGCACAAGATATTCCAAAACACAACCTATTCCAGCTCCAGCGACCACATAGAAAGTGAAATGTGGTTATATATGACGATTCCTCCTCCAATTCCATATGCCAAAACCCTTGCTTCATTTTCAATATGATGAACACATTATTTCCTTGTTGACTTGCAATTTCTTCAATATTAGGAATGATATATTGGGGTCACTTGATTGCCCCATTCAAATTTTTTGGATCCAAACATAACCGAAGATCCCCATTTGGTTTACCAACAGCAATAAAATTTGACACCCAATCTGTTGGTCTGTCCACTCAAGAATAAATTCCCTTTTCTCCAAGTCAAATAACACCTTTTTTAATTTCAACTTAACCCTAGTGGGAACCTGCATGATCTTTCCACTACTGGGCGCACTGACGGATCAGTGTAAATTTTCGTTTTACCAAGAACATTTCCCAGACCATTAAATAAATCACCAAATTTATCCATTAGATTATTATTTTTCAATGCAAACATTTTTTTTTGATGAAGTTTAAGGCCAAACATGCTCTCAATACTATTAAACATTCAACATTGTCAGACAGTACTTCAAAGTTAATTGCAACACAATGGTTGATACTCTTGATCTCCAGTTGACCTCTACCCATAGGTTTTAAAACAACCACACTACTGTAGGGGGATAAAATTGTTTGCGTATGAACTAATTTAGGAACAGAGACATTTCTCCTTACCAAACTTAAGCTAATTACATTTGCTTCTTCCCCTGTATACACTTATTTAAACAATGTTCTATCACATTTGAGGTTAACATACCAAGCTGGCTGTTCATCACAATCATCCTGCTAGTCCTCATGATTTTCCAATGCATTAATTCCCGCGACTTTATTTGGGCACATACCTTTGCAAGAAAAATATTCTTTGCCATAATCTGAACAGTTTTTATACTGATGGCAAGTTTCACACCTACTACAACCAGCGCCTCTGCTGTTAACTTGAGTTTTCTATTGTAGCTTGATGAAGAAGCCTTTCTTGTATCTTCTTAGGAAGTCTTTTCTACGCGTTGATTTGAATGTCCTGTTAATGTATCAGTTGCACCATTTTGAGAGCCAGTAGAAAAACCATGAATATCATCTGGGTTCTAGATGTGTCTGCAGCGGAAAAAATCCTCTGCTCTCTAAAGGTCAAGTCTGCATCTCTGAACATATGTTTGTCAATTTAGGATCTTTGATTGCCATCACAATACGATCTCTGATCATAGTCTCTAGTTGATCGCCAAATTCACATTTGATAAGTTGCGTTTTCAATTCTATAACAAATGAATCTACAGATTGACCTTTCTTCTTCGATATATTAAGAAATACATATCTTTAATACACCATATTTTTATTGAGACTACAGTAGCCATCAAATGACTTCAAAACATCTTCAAACTTAGGTATGCTCCCTTAATTGAAGTTACTATAAACTTTAAAACCTCTAGCTCCCACAGTCAACATCGGGATACCAATTTTTACTTCATCCTATACTTTTGTTAACCTGACCGCTTGTAGATAAAACATTAACTTCTGCTTATATTGCTTCCGTTGGTCCTCTAAGTCATTTGCCTCAAAGTTTATTGACGTTGGAAGAGCAAATATGTTCCTTTGCCACTTCCAACATCATGTTGTATTGTGTTGGTAAATAATAAGTAGGGATGGGTCGAATCCCATATTTCTCGAATCCAAATCCAAAATTTTCTTTCGAATCTTGAATCTTCAAAAACACATTTTTTAATAAAAGTAAAAAAAAAATTGAAAAATCCTTTTTTTTAAACAAACAAATGGACATAAATAAAATGGTAGAGTTAAAACATGTATTGTTTGACTATAAGAAGTGACTGTTAAATTAAGAAGTCTATTTAGTGTCTTAGTTCATTAGTTCAACATTTATTTAAGCCTAGTTATCCACTTTTGAAACTATTTTAACAATCAAATAACTTAATTTACCATACAATTGAAACTAATTAGCCTACAGTGAGTATATATATTTTTTATATCTTTAACTAACTAAGCAACTATTCATTTTTGTAATATTTATTAAGATTTAATAGGCCCACAAAGTTCTACAAAGTTATCCTTCATCCAAAGGCCTAACATTTAGAATTTTTAATCAGTTTTTCAAATGTATTTAACTTGCATTTGGCATAGTTTGCATTTGTTTGGAAATGTTAAAGCTGACCCACAATTCAGTAGACAGCTTGAATATTATGAACTATTCGGGCTATATATTTAATGACAGAATAATGCACTAGGAGTTAAAATGACATGTTAGTTTCTAAAAAGTATAATAATTCCACACCAAAACATAGAGTAATCTTCTAAAGGTTAAAACAATAACCGGTTCAAATCTGACAACTATGAACGGGAGTAGTCTTTTCACTTTTTAGTTTTCACTGAAGAGTTAATGTCAAGGTCCATCTATACATATAACAGATATTATTTAAGTTTTTTTAAATATAATTCTGTGGTCAGTTAAGATTTGTCTAAACCGTCCTAAACGAGCCTCTTAATTTTAATAGTTAGCCTGGTGATGAGTGTAATTATTAATCGGAGAAAGTGAAAATATTTTTTAAAGGAAATTGACATAGCAAACAAAAATTTTTCTTAGAAGGCTTGGTGGTTGGTATAACTGAAAATTCCCATTATTTTGATTTATTTTTATTTTTCATAACATTTCAATAACAAAGAAGACATCTAAGAGAAAATTAGTATACCGGTACCGTAGATAGATGTTTCATATTTTATTTGGTGATTTTGTTGTTTTATTTTTTATCTAACCAAAGCCAAGTTTTTGTGTTTTCCCAATTTCACTAGTTTATTTAATTATTCATTCTACCAATTGAATGGAGTTTAAGTTAAAACCTTCATATTTGGATTCGAGTTTTTTTTGGGGGGG